>JANHFJ010323045.1:0-10967 GCA_032468195.1 Cerberus rynchops
TTTTGGTGAAAACAGGACATGTGGGGGGGGGCCTGGGAGGCCAAAATGGCCGTATTCAGTGTATAAGATGCACCACAATTTTCACCCACTTTTAGAGGTGGGAAAGTGCATGTTATACACAGAAAAATACCATATCTATTGATTTTCAAGTCTTCTATGTCAGAAGGTTTGTATAGTTATGTATCAGCTGAAGTATTGGTGCTAAAAGGGAAAAGGTTTATCTTCATTATTTTGCTTTTTCTCCAGGACTCTGTATAACATTTTTTTTCTCCAAGAAAACTTCATAGGTTTAGTTCAGTGGATTATCAAGTAAACTTTTATGCTGAACATGGACTGGTCCTCCCACCCATTCTCCCTTGCCCGTTCAACTCCCTGATTTATAATGATCCTAGAAAGGTAGGGTGGCAGGTATGAAGTAGGGGTGTCTTTCCAGTCTCTAGACCAGCAGTGTATAGATTTTAAAATCCTTGGTTGCAGAGATGATTCCTTTCTAAGTACAACATAAATTTTATTGTTATGGGGAGGGGAAGCATTTTCTAGTTTTTCACACGCTGAGATTCTTTCCAGTTAATTTCAGGTTGTTTTATCACTTGGGGAAAAGTGTGAAATAAACTTGAAAAGACTCCCTCATCTCTGCCTTGTGTTGATGCTCAGAAAAAAGTCTCAAGTGAAATTTAATAGGTTGCTTGTGTTTGCTATAGCATTCTTGAGAAAATAGCTGAGATATTGCTTTCACTGAAACTTATCTGAAACTTTAGAAGGCTGTTTATGAATACGAAAAATGTACTTTGTTTATTTGCAGGAAGTTTTTTTTTTAATGTTCATGATCTCAGCTTTGACATTGAAAACACTTTCTGGCTTCAAGTCAAGTAAATTGCCTCAGTTTAAACAGTACAGAGGGTTTCTAGATTATCACTTGGAAAGATCTGCATATCCAGAGAAATGATCTTATTTTGCCTTTATGCAGCTTGTAGCCTTACATTGTTTGGTGTTTATATAGCCCTAGTTCTACTATGGCATATCCTACTTCTTTTACTGGATTAATATAAAAGAAATTAAGGAATGCAAAGATATTAGGCAACTCTGGATCTCATTTTTCTGTATTGTAGATCATATATTGGGTAATGTTGAGAGCTGAAATGCCAGCAGCTCTTGGAAATATACCTACATTCACTAAAATAAATCATAATTTTGATTTTAAAAACAGCAAGAAGTTAATAATTTCTTTGGTTCTTTTAATACTTTCTTAATTAATTTATGTACTACTTCCTGTGTATTATATTTTTCCTGCCCTTCTATTTTGCTGTATCTTTTAAATATGCTTTCTTTGTTGTTAGTGGCCTTTGAGAGAAAGTGTTGAGGCTGGCTATTCATAACTTACTTAGAGTATAACCCTAGACTATTTTGTTCATAAGTAATAGTAAAATATGCTCTAGTTGGTTCAGCAAAAGGTTGTGACCATACATTTGGACCATGAATGCTATCTTTTAATAGCAATTTTTTCTCAGTACGTCTTCCTTAATGGCATTCCAGGCAAAGGCAGTCTAATAACCTGGACCTGTTAGCAAATATAGCACATGCATATGCTATGTTCAGCCTGCAAGTTAGAGTATGAATTGAAAATGCATAAAAATGCTCGTACTGAGAGTTAGCATTACACTATTTGATAAAATTGAATCTGTAAAGAAAAAAGTAAGTAGTAAGTGTGTATTCACATTTGCAGAAAGACATTATATCAAACTTTTTAATTCCTGCTTATCTGGGACTAACACTGGCCAAACAACATCATCTGCACCATACAATATAGGGACTGTATCAGCCACTATATAAGATAGATAAGCAGAATACCAGTAGAATGCTTCCATGAACACCATCTAGCAGTCAGAAGACAGGATGAAAATTTCTTAAGCTCACAATACATGGAGAGACTCACCAATAGTTTTCACAGGAGAAATTTTAGTCCAAGTTAAATAAAAAACACTAGGGAATTCTTGGAAGTTCAGCATTCAGACAAATCAACCATCAATGGACACCTAGAAAGAAACCATATGTAACACTAAGAAGGAAACATGTCTTCTGCAACAACCAACACCTATATAAACAGGGATTAACACCAGACAAACATCAAGCAGAAAACAATACCCTAATCAAGGAACTCCTAAGGAGAAAACCATACCCCCCTCAACACTAGCAGGATAAGTTATTGTATATAAATAGAGAGCAAACTCCACACTCACTCACCAGTATTGATGGTGTTATCTAGTTGGGTAATGAAATGTCTGCATACAAACATCCAAACTCAAAAAGTACCAAAGTTCAACCTCGAGCTACATATAGTCTTTTATTGAAAAAGCCATTAGTTGCTTTATTATTGCTAATGTGTCCTTTTACTATTTATGGCATGATGCCTTTTTTATAAATAGATTCTTTTTAGCTTCTTGCTAAAATACCTACATTTGGCTTGTACCAAGTGATGGTTGTAGCATCTGCAGGCTAGGAAAAGCTATTGTGCCTTACCACAAAAGGTAATTTGAAGGGTATCCATCAAATAAAAGTGACAGCAGTCTCATTGACTTTCATTTTTTCTCTCTTCAGAAGAGAATGTTTTGTAGGACATAAGTGTGGTTTTCAGGGCAAACTCAGTCTGAGCTAAAGAACAAGAAAGGTCCCTGCCATTTTAATGTAATTTTCCCCCCAATACTGGTGATAGAACAACATCTTATTTTTTCCAATAATTTTATTAAATATTATATCATACAAGTAAAAGTTATAAACTACAGAATACATTAAAATACATTTTAAACACAAAGAATAGAGAACCTACCTCTTCATCCCAAATAAGCATAATCAAAATTACGAAATTATCACTACCTCTTAAAATAAATCAAACTTCCCTTCATTCCCTACCTAACCCCAGTTTTTATAAACTATCTCTCCCTATTATACAACAAAAGTCCAGTAAAAGTTATTAGAAACAACATAAATATTACAAATTATTTATTAAACCCAGTCCGAATCCTTCTTTTTCCTTTAAACAAATCTCCCTATTTCCTCTCTTCAAATAATTAAAATTCAATTCCACTCAAACAACAATTAAACATTACCAGAAATAACCATGAATTGGTATCCAGTCCTAATCAAAAACCATTAAAGATCGATCAAAGTAACTCATTATTTTGATGGTCAATAAATCAATTTTGTATTCTTTTTTCTGCAGTCTTTAAAATCCTCAAAGGAAGTTCTAGGATCTGCCTTCTTATGCTGTCTCCTCTTTTTTTGAAGTTCTTTTCTTCATCCTTATCAAGTCCGCTTTGTACTTCTGAGGTAAACTGAGGTAAACTGAGGTAAACAGGGGTCTAAACTCCTGATGTAGTAAGTCCAGCAAATCTTTTCTGTAAATTCAGTGTAAGAAAATAATCCATATCTCTCCTCTGATTTGTTATTTGTAGTTCTTTTTCATACAAAACAACATCTTCCAGTGCATATGAAGACTAGAGAATAGCGCAAATGATGCAGGGACCCTTACACAGCACTCCCTTCACACCCACAAGAGATCAAAGTCCAGCCCACCTTGAATTCCTTTGACTCTTATCTACCGCCAATTTGCCTTGGCTGTTAGTAGTTCAGATTTTCATGGAGAGTTTAAGCTTGCAACAAATCTTTATACCCACTTGAACTGCCAGGATCTTCTGATTTCTCTGGTACTTATTACTGGATTAAGTAGAAGAATCTGGAAAACAAAGAGAGAACACCAAAAACTGAATTAAAAAAAGGAGGGAAAATGTTTCTGAATTAACTGGGAGGATTGTCCTTGATAGATTTCTCTTTCATATTTATATCAATTATTTAACTATGAATAAGAAAATTTAGCTTAAATGTGTAATTTTGTAATATAAATTCCTAGCAACATGAATGGAACCACTGAACCTCTTACATTTCAGGACATTTAAATTCATTTAAGGAACAGAATGTTCCCAATCATTTTTTTACCATGGCTGAAGCAAATGAAACATAACCTATGATTTATGAAACCTTGATGACCTGACTAATGGATTAATAGATTGCCAAAAGATGCCAAGATGCAATAAAGACATTTTTGCCATATTGTACAGTTTTACCTACATAATAGCCTTACTTTTCCTTACAGAAGTACATACAAAGTAGAAAATCGTACTGAAGTTATATGGCAAAACTGCATCTTCGTATAGTTTGAGACATAGACACTTCTAGCCTTACTACTTTTATTTCCAAATAAAATGTTGACTGTATTTCTTCATAATTGTTACAATAGCTTTGGCACTGTTATAGATTTTCTTTCCCCCCTGGCTATTGTTCCAAGAATGGTCCTTAAAACCTCCTAAAACCTGGAGTCTTTAGGAGTAACATTCAAAGCAACTCTTAAGGGGTCCTTGGTGTTCTCTGACCTTTGCTGTTTTCTTGCAGCTGTTTCATTGCCCAAACCAGGTAACATCATCAGTGCTAGTCCTGATGATGTGACCTAGGACTAGCACTGATGAGGTTACTTAGTTGGGTAATGAAACCTCTGCAAAAAAACAGCAAACTCAGAGAGCACCAAGAGCCCCTCATGTGAACCCTGAACTGCAAATAGCAATAGCACTTAGATTTATATGCCACTTTATAGTGCTTTACAGCCCTCTCTAAGCGGTTTACAGAGTCAGCATATTACCCCCAACAACCTGGGTCCTCATTTTACCCACCTTAGAAGGATAGAAGGCTGAGTCAACCTTGAACCTGGTGGGATTTGAACTGCCAAACTGCTGGCAGTTGACAGTCACCAGAAGTAACCTGCACTCTAACCACTGTGCCACTGAGGCACAATATTCTCCTTCATTAAAGAAACTTTAACCATAGGGCAAAGCATTTGCCAGTCTTGGCACATCTGTAAAATCTTTGCATCCTGGACCAAGCATCTTACTGGATTGCCATGGAAACCACAGTGATTGAAGACTTGTTTCCCTAAAGGGATGTAGATGCATAGGTACAATTAAGCATACCTTCTCTTAAGGTACAGATGGTGCTTCTTTCCAGAGGGCAATGCAATGCAGATCTTTCCCATCGGTAGGTTTTAGGTTCACTCTAAAGGACTACTGGAAAATCTCTTCATAGATATTACTTTGCATAGAAAGTTTATTTATTTTTATTTTATTTTTTATTTTATCAAAATGTATATACCGCCCCCTCTCCCAAGGGACTCATGGTGTTGTTAGATTCCAGTTCATGAAACTAACTTTTCATGCTTTTAAAGGCTGAAAACAAGATGCTGGTTACAATTGTCAATCACTAGTATTCTTGTTTATATTGACTACAGATCCTCAAAATGAAAATTTCCAGAACATCTGAAAGGTCCAAATTGGAGAAGTCTCCTGAGTTCACCCCTCATGTTATGCTAAAAACAAGCAAATTCTTAAACATGGGTGAAGCCAAACCCGTAGTATAAAATTTGTTTTTAACTTCAGATTAACCTAGTCAATTATGGATCCATTAACAACTCAGTGTAATGTGTGGATCAAGTCCATAGCATGCTTAAACCATAATGCCTGATTAATGAATACTCAAATGCCACTATTTTACCTGCATGAGTCCATTAACCAACATTTGGGGCTTGGATGCTGTCTGAGACTAAAAATTCACCATTTTTGATTGCCAGACAGTGTAGATAAAATAACAGTTTACATTGATTAACTGGATTTATGGATTAGAGCAGGGATCTCAAACTCTGATTCGTCCTGCAGGCTGTTTAGATGTGGCCCACAGAGCTGCCCTGGAAACAGTGAAGGACCAGCCCACAGTGTCTCTGCCAGCAAAAACAGAGCTCACAAGGGCCACACACAGACTTCCTGAGCTCCGTTTTTGCCAGCAGAGGGTTGCAGGCAGCTGTCACAGCTGAAAACGGAGCTCGGGAGCCCATTTTCGCTAGCAAAGTGCTTGGGCCACCACAGGTGCCCCTGACACGAGTGATGTCAAGCAGGCCATGCCCTCCCCAGCCACGCCTACCCTGACTCCTCGAGGTCAAAAATAACCCTGATGCGGCCCTCAATGAAATAGAGTTTGGCACCCCTGGATTAGAGTGTTACACAAACAAAATCTTGCATTTAAAAATGATGCGATACAATAATAATGTCCCATTATGTTTTGCAATCATTTTTTTTCATCCTAGGCATGGAAGGTTTTGAAGCATTTGAAATGTAACCAAAGTGGAATCTACAGGCAGGTTATATTAGTAAAGGCTCACCTTATATGTCATGTCATATACATGTCATAGCCCACATTTATGACTGGAATCACAACGTAACTCTCTGCATCTTAAATACAGGTAGTCTTCAACTTACAACCATTTGTTTAGTGATCATTCAAAGTTACCATGTCACTAAAAAGTGACTTATTATTTTTATTATCATTTTTGACACTTGCAACCATTACAGCATCTCTATGGTCATGTGATCAAAATTCAGATGCTTGGCAACTGGTTCATATTTATAATTGCATTGTCCCAAGGTCATGTAATCTCCTTTTGCAATCTTTTGATGAGTAAAGTCAACAAGGAACCCAGATCCACTTAGAAATCACTCACTTAACAACCGCCGTGACTCATTTAACAACTGTGGCAAGAAAGTTGTAAAATAGGGCAAAGCTTGCTTAATAACTGTGTCACTTAGCAACAGAAATTTTGGGCTCAACTGTGGTCATTCGTTGATGACTATTTGTGTAGTTTTCTGATGACACATAAATAGCAATAGCACTTAGACTTATATACCCCTTCACAATGCTTTACAGCCCTCTCTAAGCAGTTGACAGAGTCAGCCTATTGCCCTCAAGAATCTGAGTCCTCATTTTACTGACCTCGGAAAGATGAAGGCTGAGTCAATCTTGATCCTGGTGAGAATCGAACTGCTGGCAGTCAGCAGAATTAGGAGAATTAGCCTGCAATACTGCATTCTAACCACTACTTTTATAAACTAATAGAGTTTGGTGCAAGAAACGTGTGCTTAAATGTATCTAAGCCAAACACATATACTGTAATTGAACCAAGTGTTTTGAACCTTGGCTGTCTACTGAAAGACGATAACATTTTACGAGATTTATTTAAAATGAATGGCTAAACTCTTCTCTCTTATGCCCAACTATATTAAATACTAAGAAAAAACTTTATTTTTATCATAGTTACTGTAATGCCTTAGTTTTCTACACAGCCAGACCCTGCTACTTTTGTTCTGTGTGCAAAGGACCATGGAGGCTCAGTGGTTAAGATGCTGGTTTGTTGGCTGGAAAGCCGGAAGCCCAGGTTCGAAACTCAGTGCCACGCAATGGGGGGAGCTCCACCCTTGCCCCAACTCCTGCCCACCAGCAGTTGAAAGCATGCAAATGCAAGCAGATAAATAGGTACCACTTCGGTGGGATGATAAAAACGCTCCAGGACGTCTTGCTGGCCACATGACCAAAGAAAATAACTTTGGACAGCACTGGCTCAATAGCCTTGAAATGGAGATGAGTAATTCCCTCCTAGAGTTACAATGACTACTGGAGTAAAAATCCGCAGGGACTCCTTTACCTTTTCCTCCTTGGCATGGTAAAACAGTCTTCAAACATTTACAGTGAAGAATTACCTTTTGACCGATCATCTATCTATAGAAGAGATGCTTTGCTAAGGTTGACCTTTAAAGTAAAGATGATTTGCTTACTTTTAAAGCTGACCTTAAAAGGAAAAAAGTGCCATATCTTTAGAGTGTCTGCTAGGTCAATAGAAGCCATATGGGCTGTAATGGTTTAAAAAAGAAGAATGAAGCTCATAGCAGAAAGATGTGTATAGTTGAATACATTTAATTCAACTATACACGTCTTTCTGCTATGGGCTTCATTCTTCTTTTTTAAACCATTACAGCTCATATGGCTTCTATTGACCTAGCAGACACTCAGGAAATTAATTACTTTTCAATGCTGTGCAAAGAATGCTTTAGCTAAAGTGAATGGTTTTTTTAAATAAAATAAAATAAAATAAGAATGTGATAATACAACAGATACTTTGTTTGTTCTACTTTGTTGCCTGTCACTCCTTTCAGCTGTTCAAATATTATTCTTGTCTGAGAGGCATGAATCTGCTTCAGTCAAAAACAGAACCTTCAAGAAAGCTGGCAGATTAGATACTATGAATGAGTGTGATCAGCAGTAATAAATAAAATATACATGAATTCCCTGACAGATCTTTGAAGGCTGGGGTGCCTTACTTGGCCTGGATGCACTTCACCGTGGAAGGTGTTGCATTCTGAAAATGCAGAATGGCAAAGAAATAGAAAAGATCACCCCAAAACTAAATCCACTTTAAATTAATTGGAATGGAATATAGGAAAATACAGAAATGCAATCCCGATGTGTTCTTCAGGGAAATGCGGTCCTGATGTATTTGTTGCATTTCCTTTTGTCAACCTGAATAATTATGTTTCAGCAGCAATTTGTGGGATTATGTGCTGCCTAATAATATTCTGTCTGCAGACTCCAGGATTTCTCTAATCCCTAAAAGGTTGTCTATGTTGAGCTAGATTGAAAATATGTCCAATTTCTTGGGAGATTCAACAAGCTTGTCAAATATGGGGTGACGTTGGGGAAGAAGTACTGAAGGTTGCTAGAACCCATCATTCACCCAAGAGACTATTGTCTATTCTACAAACACAAAGGGCTGGTTCCCCACAACAAATGGTGTGTGATTAAATGAATCAGGCAGTTGTTAAACAAACCCAGTTCCACCATTGACTTTGCTTCTTGAAAGCCAGCTGGGAAGATTGAAAATGCCAATCACGTGACTCCCCCCAATGCAGCAACTGTCATAAATACAGGCCAGTTGCCAAGCAGTCACATTTTTGAGCACATAACCAGAGATGCTGAGAAGATCATAAGTGCAAGGACTGATTTTAAGCCACTTTTTTTTTCAAATGCCTCTGGTTGATAAATGAATGGTTGTAAGTTGAGATTTTCCATGTACCTTTGTGTGTGTGTGTGTGTGTGTGTTCAAATCATTGTGGTCCTGGTGACTGCACTGATAAGTCCCTGCAATTTTTTAGATGGGATTTCAGAAGTGGCTTGCCATTGCCTGCTTCCTAGGGCTGAGAATGAGTGACTAGCTCAAAGTTATCCAGGTGTCTTTGTGCCTAAGGCAGGACTAGAATTCACATTCTCCAGCTTTCTAGCTTGATGCCTTATAACCAGGATCCCACACTGGATTTCCATATTTAGATTTAGTGGCTAAAACAACTTTTGTTCATTTCTTTTGAAGATAATGTGAAGTTGCTGGTGATGAGAGACAATATTTTTAATTACCAAAAGTATTTTAGAAATAGAGTTGTGCAGAGATGTGGGCAAAACACAGAGCAAAATTTCAGGCCATTTGTATCCTGCCAGAGTGACTCTTGGCACAATACATGCGCACCTAGCACCTGTTGGGAATATCTTTAATCAGATTCTTTTTCCAACTGTAGAGTCCAGCTGCATGAGCCCAGGAAAAGATGCAGCTGCTTTAACAGCTTGTTTAGAGCCACTAAATAAATTCAGCCAATGTGAAGTAGTCCTCTGCTTTGGGCTGCCCTGGATAAACTTTTGATGTGTTTGTCTTACATCTGCCCTTGAAAGTGCTGTAGACAGAAAGGTGGGATATATACCGAATCACTAACAACAAATCACATTAATTCAGTGAGTTTTATTGTCAAATGTGACTAATAGGGGTCATACCCTAAACAGAACACAAACCTAGATGGAGATTTCAGCAAAGAAAGACAACAGATGGTGTGCCATTCATTCTTTCCCTTGGATTCTGTAACAACTGTTTCACTATTGTATGTCTGCTTCAGTGAGTCCACACAGAGAGGACCTTATGGCAGACATCCAAGTTACATTTAGCAAATTGTGGAAGAGGGCCCTCAAATGCGATAGGAAAAGCCCACCATTTGTAGTTGTTGAACTAATGCAAACTTCTCTCTTAAATTGTCTAAACTTACTCTACATTACCTTCCAACAGAACTGCTGACTTAAGTATAAAGGAGAGAAACCCCCTATTTGCTCTTGATGCACTGAAGTAAAACATTAGCAAAGATGGTCCCAACTCTTGAACGAAGAAGCTGCTGCGCTAGAGTTGTAATTGTCCCAAAAGCTAAAATAAATGTCTGATTATCCCCTGCTCTATTTTTACTTCCAGGATATTGAAGAGTCACTTACAGTAGTTTCTTCATCCTTGGGGGCCTTCAATAACTTGAACAAAACTAGGATGCAGGACGCCATTCAGTGGCAGCGAACAGGGTTGCCAATGGTTTACTATTGGCCTGCAGCATCAAAACGTTTGGGATGGCCCGCCTGCCTGGCCCCACTTGGAAGTCATTATATAGTGCTTTTCCAAATTCTAAACGAAGATTTATTCATCCTGCATTATTCATCAGTCGTTCTTTAATAGGAACATTAGGGAAGGATGCTGGGGCAAATATACCAATCCATCTCTCTATAGCCGTGATGGCGAACCTATGGCACAGTTGCCACAGGTGGCACGCAGAGCCCTCTTGCTGGGCACACAAGCTGTCAGCCAATTTACCTCCAGTTGAGCATGCACATGCGATTGCGCATGCACACATGTGCAATTGCAGAGATCCAGCTGGTCTTTGGGCCTCCTCTGTGCAAGCACAACTAAAGCAGGAAACCCAGGTGGTCTTCGGAGCTCTCCTGCCCAGGCAACATGTGATTGCTCATGTGGGTGTGAGTGCCTGCGCATAGGACGTGTACATTGCTTGGGCAAAAGCTGCATGCATGCACAGGTGGTGCGGTTGCACATGCACATGGAGGAGCTGCACACAAGTGCCACAAAGCACGTCGGCACTCGTTAAGTAAAAGGTTCGCCACCACTGCTCTACAGCGTTCCCCCATCCTTTCACTTCCCTGGGCTTTCTTTTTTCTTTTTGGTCTTTTCTTACCGT
>JANHFJ010330076.1:0-10936 GCA_032468195.1 Cerberus rynchops
ACTACAGTGGTCGTTCACCTTTACAATTGAAATGCAGAGATGCTGCAATATGCTCTGCCCATTTTCCCCCATCATGCTCTGCCAGGTCTCCACAGGCATTGGGTATGCTTTGGTAGCCCACTGTATTCCACATGTTCCTCCCTACCCATCACCAACCTCTCACTTGCCTCTGGAAGATCTCCAAAGCTCAAGACATCAATGTGAAGCTGTTTCCTTAGACCTTGTGTTCTTACACATACTTCCATCAACTTTGGAAAAGCATTTTTGCAATTTGTGAGTGCTGGATTTTCCCATTCCCCACTGAGCCCCAGGCTCTCTCACAAATGGGTGTGGCCCTGCCCTTCTACTTATTGGAGTGCCGAACATGCCCGGTTGTCACCAATTGCGCCGTAGCACAAGAGGAGGCCTTCGGTGACTGGAAGCAGTAGTCTTGGCCCTGCACTAGGCCTCCAATTGTCTTCCCCACTCCTTAACTACCCACGATTCAATTAATGAAAACATTGGAAAGAGGAGGGATGGGCTCATTCCTTTAACATAATGCAATTAACAAAGCCTCAGATTATGAATGTAATTGGCAGGCTCCATTACCTTTATAATTCAAGGATTACCTAAAGAAATAAAGTACATACTGTAAAATATATGTTGTTACTCTGAATATATATTTTCTCACCCCAGAAAATATATGTTGTAACACTAATCCTTTTGCAGTTGACTAGTGGTGATTTCATCAATGCCAGTGGTGTTCAAATGAAGCTCCAGATATTTTGAATTTGCATCCAAAGCACCTGTCACTTATTGTCTTTGTTCTATTTTGCTGCAGTTGTTCTGTAGGTATTCGATTTTCTTCAGTTCTTTCTTTCTTATTCTGTTGTCTCCATTACTGCAGTTGTCCACTATCCAGACCTTTTTATCTTATTAACAGTTGTTAAGTCTGGGATGTTATATGACAGATACTAGTCTTTTTGAATTTTGAAATCCTGTAGCACTATAGCTTCTTCACTTTTTTATTATTTTGTCTATTTTGTGATTCCACCAGTTCTCCAGTATGCTGAGGAGAATCCAAGGAATGGGTTAATTCTGCCTTTCTGCTCATTAGACTGAGTTTATCAGTCTTTCGTAGCCACACCTCTTGCCTCTACACTCTGCCTCTGCATGCCTCTTACCTCTGTACTCTGCACTCCCAGTTTCTGACTCAGTCTTCAGCTCAGACAGATGTTTATAGATTAGCACCAATCTTCAAACTTGAAGACAAAAACATAGTTTCCCTTCCTTGGATTCTCGCTTGAGCAAGCAGGAAAAGCAATTGCTTCCTCCAGCGTTTGCAGAGAGAGCAAACTGACAGGCAGATTCCCCCGGTCTGACTGGCATAGCTGCCATTATCCAACTCAATCCAGCAGAGCCAAGGTCCCTTGAAACTACCTGCAGTCCACAGAGGGGACTAGAATCACTGCCTAGTCTCCAGTGCATACTTGGTGGTGGTGCTTAATCAGCTGCGGCAGCAGTGTTCCTACTCGGAATGAGCCTACCTTCTTGAAAGAGCCAAATCCACAAAATAGAGCCTTCTGTGGCAACAGGCAACTGCAAAGAAATTATAAGTGGGGAAGAACTGGGTTTCCCAGACCAGCCCCAGGCCCCAAAGAAAAGTTCCTCAACGTCGAAATCAGCTATCAAAGGAGCAGGGCAAAAGCCCTTTCCTCCAAAAAAGTCACTAAAGCTGAGGAGCAGGATTCACAGAGGTGTCAAAAGGCCCTGGACAAGGAGATTGCTAAGGTGGAAAAAGCCAGAGTGATGTAGACAAGTGAATTTCCCCATGGGTGAAACTCTCATTTCCTGCCATTTCCAGCCTCAGCTGTTACAGCCTCTGAGTGAGGCAAGGCAAATAAACAACTTAAGCTCCCAGGCTTGGTCACCAGATGATGATCGAGAGCTGGTCTCTCTGAGGATGAAGGTGACCAGACCCCCTGGTCTTCACGGAGCTCTTTCACCCTGCCTTGTTTAAAACACTTTCATACAAGGCCAAGACCACAGTTTGCATAGGAGCCGACTCAACCACATCAGATCCCCGCCCCACAATTATTCCTGGACATAGTCCAGGGACAATGGGTACTACATGGGCATACCCGAGCGGGAGTGACCAGAGATTTTACAGCATGGCCCCAATTTCACTGGTGTTACAAATGCCCACAATAGATAACCTGTGGTGGCCTTAGCATCCTCTACCTTCAAGTCCAATGACACTGAGGATACCTTAAAAAAACAGGACAGGAGAGCAGAGCTGATGTTCCGCAAAGCCCATCAGGTGGCTGCCTGGGTGGTGAAAGTGACTAAGGATGTCTCCTTCAACAGGACCTCCTTGCTCTGGCTCAGACAGATGCAAATGAGAGTCCCTCCGGTGACTCTGTACCCACAAAGATATAAACAAACTGGTAGCGGCAGCAGAATTTTTGGCCAATGCCTCACTAAACTTGGCCAAATTTGCTTCCAGGGCCATTGCCTCATCCATGACAGCCCACTGACTGCACTGGCTTTGTACTGGCAGGCAGACATGAAATACAAATGGAAGCTAGCTTCTGCTCCCTTCAAGGGTGACAAGCTATTTGGAGAGAAAACAAGGAGGTAAATCCATAGGCAGACTCCCTGGTCTAACCGGCAATGCTGCCATTATCTGGCTCACTGGTGAGGCTGAGGTCCCTCTGATCAACCTGCAGGCCTGTGGAGGGGACTAGAGTCACTGCCCAGGTTCGGGTACATATTCGTTGAGCAGCAATCTAAAAGCTGCAGCAGCAGTGTCTCTGTTGGGACTAGTCTGTCTCTCTGAGGGACACAATCCCAAAATGGAGCCTTCTGTGACAGGAGACAGCCGCGAAGATTATGTGAGTGGGAAGGGCCTGAGCCTAACACCTCTCAAGCCCCAGGATTAAAAAAAAGGCTCCTCCAAGCCCATTTCAGCAATTAAAAAAGCAGCAGCCAGAATTAGAGCAAAAGCATTTTCCTCCAGAAAGGCCACTAAGGCAGAGGAGAAGGCTGCGCAAAGGCACCAAAAGGCCTTGGATAAGGAAATTATTACGGCAGAAAGTGAAGCATAGCGACACAGGCAGGATTTTTTCTATGAGGCCTAACAGTTCCTGTGTTTTTCAGCCATAGCTGTTGGATCCTCTGACTGAGGCCCTGGAAACAGCTAGTCTGACTACCCAGTCTTGGTCACCAGATGTGCCAGAGAACAATTTTCTCAGCCACAGCTTAAAAGAGTAGTATACAGTGAGTTGATCCTTTCTCCTGTTTCTAATTTAATCTCAGAAAGTTCTTGGGAGCCGGCTCTTAAGAGAGTAAGGCCTACCCTAGAGGCTACCTTCATTCCCATAGCAGTGGGGCTCTGCCCATGGGATACGAAGGAGCCAGAAATTCTGCCACAAACGAGACTGATAATCTCAGAGGCTAATGCTCAGGGCATTGCAGCTGGCATACAGCAAAACAGCCAGGAAACCCTTTCGGCCCCTGATAACATCTTGTGTCAGAGTGCATGCAGCAAATTTAGAGCTGTCAGAGTTTTTTATAGAGTGACTGCCTCAATGCTATAACTCAGGAGTAATAATATATAGCACACAGAGTCTATATACAGTGGTTTATCTACAATAGTATACAATACATGTGGCAGTAAATACCTTGCTCAGGCATAGAGAATTTCTGTCCTGTAAACTGGTCAAACTAGCAAGCAAGTAACACAGGAACGAAGCAGGAAGAAATGCAGAAAGGAAGGAACGCCCTGTTCCACCTTCCTTTTATAACCATCCCCTAAAGGGTAGTATTCTGTTCCCTCCTCCTTAAAGAGAAACCACTATCTAATGCTGAGTCATTCTTCTCAAGTAACTTCCTGTAACTCTTGCATCAGTTTCCTGCCAGAGGTGAATTTCTATCTGTTCAGCCCTTAAATCTATAATTACAACATCTTGCACCAAGGGCAACCTGTTGCACGTGTTAATCCCAAAGAGTTACCTGTTTTTCTCAGGTCCTGTTCTCCTTCCTCTTCTATACATAGCTAGGAATCTATCTCGGATGAGAAGGAACATAAGGAACTAATGTTATCCAAGGCTAAAGGGGTGACACCAGAGCCCCCAACCTTCACAGGGCTCTTCTGCCTGGCCTTGTTTAAGACACTTCTCTATAAAGCCAAGGCCACAGCTTGGATAGGGGCAGGCCCAGGCAAATCAAACCAGGCCTTGGAATTATCTGACCCCAATAATTTAGTATTTTCAGAGCCTGCCACAGATGGTGATGAGATTCCCTCCTTGAAATTATTCCTGGATGTTGTCCAGAGACAATGGGCTATGCCACTGGGACTGCATCCAAATGCAGTCCCAAATGACACAAAAGCAGTGGTCTCAGGATGATTTACGGAACAACATCAACTGGCTAGAGCTCAAAGCAGCCCACTTAGACCTCAGACAGGTTCAGAACACAGTCTGCAGCCACCATGTGCTCATACTAACAGATAACATAGCCACCAGGGCCCGTATAAACCACCAAGGGGGCATCCATTCCAGGTCCCTCATGCAGGAAGCCGAGTGCTTGGGACTCTGGGCAGAACGACATATTTTATCCCTAGAACAGAACATATCTCCAGAACAGCCAATGTACAAATGGACTGGTTCAGCAGAGGCACAGTTGACCACTCAGAGTAGAGCCTGCATCCTGGCCTGTTCAAGGCAGTGTGCAAATGGTTCAATTCTCCAATCCTGGATTTGTTCGCCAACCTGTCAAACAGTCAACTACCCAGGTTTTATACCTGGTTTATGACACCAGGGGCAGAAGGAGTCAATGCTCTCCGCATTCCATGGCCCTGAGGGTTGCTATATGCCTTTCCTCCACTTCCCTTCATCCCAGGGGTAATTTGGAAGGTACTGGCGGAGAGAGCGGGGGTCCTTCTCCTGGCTCCCCACTGGTCCAGAAGATCATTATTTGCTGACCTGGTCAACCTGTCGGTATCCAGGCCCTGTAGGATTCTGCCAGACAGAATCTCCCTCAGTCAGGGAGCTCTCATTCATCTAGAACCATAATGGCTCCAACTAACTACTTGGCATTTGAGCAGAGATCTTTGAAGCTGGACAACTTCTTTGGCCCAATGATACAGACCATCCAAGCATCTAGGAGGCCATCTACCAACTGGATCTATGATTCCACCTGGCAAATCTTCTGCGCCTAGTGTTCCAAAGCCTCTATTGATTCACTCTCAGTATCCATGGCCCAAATCTTGGATTTCTTGCAGGATGGGCTGGACAAAGGACTGTCACCAAACACTATATGCAGACAAGTGGTCATATTGTTTTCTATGCCATCTTGTGGGGATCCCTCACACAGCATCCTATTGTATGCGGTTTTAGCCAAGATGTGAAATTTGAGGCCACCAGTGGTACACTGATATTTCACCAGGGAACTGCCTACAGGCTCTTTCCTTGGCACCCTTTGAGATCTGCGCTCAGCCAGCCTCTGATTCCTCACCTGCAAGGTGTCCTTTCTCATGGCCATCACTTCAGTGAGATGCATATCTGAATTGGCAGCACTTTCAGTAAGGTCGGATCTCTGTGTTTTCCATCCCAACAGGGTGGTCCTGCGCTTAGACTCTTTGTTCCTTCCCAAGGTGAATTCCTTATTTCACAGGGCACAGGAACTAATTTTGCCGGACTTCTGTCCCAGACTGACCCATGCACTAGAGAAGAAATGGCACATCTTGGACATCAGGAGGGCTCTCTGCATTTATATCAAGCAGAGAGCCTTCTTCAGGAAATCAGAGTCTCTTTTTGTATCCTTTCACATTGGGTAATAAGATCATGGCCTCAACAAAAGTTAGGTGGATACAGGTGTGCATCGCCAAAGCTTATGAACTTCAGGCTCTTCTGTTGCCTCAGTAACTGATAGCCCACTCCAGTAGAAGTATGGCCATAATGGCAACATGGGCCACACAGGCTTCCATTGAGGAGATCTGCAGGGCAGCAATGTGGTCTTCTCCATCCCCATTTATAAGGCATTATAAAGTGGATGCCTTCACTTCCTCAGAACTGGCCTTTGGCAGGTAGTGTTCTCCAGAAGTTATATCCAGATTTGGGACCTCTGGACCAGTCTGCTGCCCACCCTTAGGACAAGATGGCTTTGGTATGTCTTTCCTTCGATTCTCCTCAGCACACTGGAGAAGAAGCATCAGTCTTACCTGACACGCTCCTTCTCGGTGTGCTGAGATAGAATCCAACCCCACCCTGGTGACTGTCTGGTCCAGAATTCAGGAGTGGCCAAGGCGAGCCAAGATACACGTTCAGGTTAATTATTAAGCCTTCATCAGAAACTGGAAGTAGAGAGGTGAGAGGCATGGCTAAGAAAAATTGATAGACTCAGTCTAATGAGCAGAAAGGCAGAGTTAATCCTTGGATTCTCTTTCAGCACACCAAGAAAGAGTGTGTTAGGTAAGACCAATGCCCCTTCTTGCTTATAAGCTGTTACATCTTTTCTATTCTTCATTTGGTTTTTCTTATAGATTAGTTTTGTCTCTATACTTAGTAAGCTATTCTTTAATTAGAATACAAGAATGATAACTTGGATATCAATGCCTTGAAGAGGTTTCCCGATTATTTTTCTTCCATGTTTGATGGCCCCAGGTATTCCCTGTATGCAAATTGAAAAGCTAATTCATATAAATCATATCTTTCAATTTTAGTTGTTGTAAGATTGTATAATGTGCGGATTCCTTCTGAAAATTTGTGAAGTGGTAAACAACATAGAAAATCTTATTAATTTTGAAATGTCAAGAAAGAAACATTTTATGCATGATTTGCTAAGGTCTTTTAAATATACATTTATTCTCATATCAGAAGATGAAAGCACGTCCTACTGTTATCCTCCTCTCTTAAGAAAGAATAATGCAGTCCCAAGTATTGATTTGAAATTTAATTTTAATTTCTCCTTAACTATTTCTTCAATAGGTCAGGTATTCTAGGTGTTCCTTCTACTCTGATGTACTTCTACTTATTAATTCAATGTTGGAACAACTAATTTTATTGCGAGATTTTTGTTTACATGCTATTTTTATTTTTTACTATATATTAAATATGTGGGGAAATCTACTTGCAGAAAACCTTGATGAAATGAAAAGGGCTGTACATATAAATGTCTTTACAAATAATTGGAGCTCTGTATAGAATCTGTAATTATAGAGAAAAGCCTTTGATTTTCACTCAACTTGTACAGTTTGGAGATCAGGTGCCCATATTCATTGATGATCAGGTACCCATATTCATTGTAATTCTGTGAATTTGTCATTTACTAGTGAAATGTATAGAAGGGTTAGGGTCAAAGAGATAAAGTAATTGTCACTTTATTTACATCTGGAACACTCAAAAATATGAATTTAATACAGGGTGCCAATATTTTATATTAGAGCTGTGCAGTGTGCATGCATTCACAAGTATTGTTTTGTGTAATCACTACAGCACTGTTATTAATTAAAACAACTGCCTCTGGTTTTTTGCTTTAAGAGTTTCTAGAATTATTCCTGAAAACAATGGCATCATTTTAAGCTTGTGTGAAATATGGAAGAAAAACAACTACTTTAATTAGTAGGGGAGAAATATGCCCATGTGTTGAGTGAATGAGTTTTAAAGCATGCACAGCCTTATTATCAAGTAGAGGGCACTTTAAAGGATAATAAGCAGCATTGTAAATACTTGCTTTAGAGAATTGGCAGATTAAAGCAAACAGTGAACAGTTGAGTCAAAGTGAAAATACATATTTACTTCAATCAATTATACTTAACTTTTCGTTATCTAGAGGATAAGAATAAAAATTAAACAGAAGACCAATATTGTGGAAACAGTTAAAGAAAATAAATTGCTGGGATTCAAATAGAGGACTTCGTAGATTTAGGAAACAGAACAATACAGATAAGCAAGACTTGAAAGAATTTGAAGGTAAAGATTGAGCCAAGAGCAAAAAGGTGCACATAGTAGGGAAAACAGAAAGAGTTGCCATGGAATGTGGGAATATATATATATTTCCATGAGTGAAATAAACCATGATATGGTCTCAGAAGGTCAGATATTTAAACTGAAAAAACTATAAAAGCATAGATAAGCTTATGTGATATGATCAAAATACACAGGATGTTCTAAATAAAATTGTACTACAGGTAGTCCTTGAAGTATAACTCTAATGGTGTCTGCCAATTTGTGTTGTCAAAACTCATAAAATAAATGTCTCATTTTTATATCATGCTTGTTAAGTGAATCATTAAGCGAACTAAAATCAAGCTTACTGTTTGCTTTTTGTTCATTAAGAACTCCATGATTATTAAGTAAATCAAGAGGCTAGAGAATTTGCAGGGCTTCCTAGCAGGAGCCCTGGAGGGAACCGCTGCTGCTATTCAAATTAGCTGTTCTGGCAAGGTGAGCAGACCTCTGCCTCTGAACTGCAGCGCTTCCAGGTAGGTGTCTGGCACGCCCTCCAGCTCAAAACTGAAAGCACGCCTTGCACAGGCACCTACCTGACATGGCTCACCAGTTCCCTGTAGCACAAGGCAAGATTGGCCACTGTTGGTGCCCTAAGCTTTTCTCCAGCTGACTTGTAGTGCCCAAGCTGCTCCAGATCCTTGCTGTGTTGTCTTTTTTTTTGACATTTGACTTCGTGATCTAACTGCATATCAAGATTGAAACATTTTCTGAAACATCCATCTCAGCTGGAAGAAATCCATGGGAGATTGATGCTGCAATTCTGAAACAGATACATTTGTGCTCCAGTGCTGAAACTGTTTATAAATATGGTTAGCCTTCTCTATAATGGAAAACTATTTGTCATTCTGAGATGGTTGTGGAGAAAAGTCTTCCTTGGTTTTGTTTTTGATGGGACTGCTTATTTTGGACTACCATTGTTTTTGTTTAGTTGTATTATAATTATATTGTTCTTTGAATAATTTTTTTTTATTTGTGAAGACCTTTTAAATGGGAGATTCCCATTCTGCTTTACCTTATATCCTGTTTCCTCCCATTTGTTAATTGATCACTGCCATCATTAAGTGAACAGCCTTTACACAATGCTGCTGGCTGTTCATCAGCTGCTTCCAGTGTAACCTTCCACTCAAGAACTAAATTGCCTCCAAGCATGCTCCCAGAACTCTCCACTTGCAGTTGCTTTTAAAAAAAATCACTGCTAGTCATCTCAAGCCAATCCAGGCAGGTGGCCAAACTGGGGTGGGGAATTTACAGAGCTTGCCTGACTTAAAAAAAAACCTTTCCATTAATCAGCTGAAGCTTTTCCAGGCAGGAATTCAGAGGGAGGTGGAGGAAGGATTTGTCGAGCTCTCGGCTTGCAATAGAGTTGGAAGGGACTGTGGAAGTCAAGTCCAACCACTGCTCTCATAGGACACCTATACTATTTCTGATAAATGGTTATCCAGTCTCTTAAAATCCTCCGGTGATGGGGCAACCACAACTACTGGAAGCAATTTAAATTTAAAATCTCTTAAAAATCACTGCCCTTGATCATCTGAAGCCTGATCAGCAAGTATCAGAAGTAGGGTGTGTGGGGGAGGATTTCCTTCCAGCAAGGAGTCAACAGAATCTCTGGTGGGTCTGTGCTAGGGAGAGGAGGCAGCACCAGCCACATGCAAATCATCATTTGCATGGATTGATCCATTAATTCCATGGCTCTCCATGAGCTGAAGGTTAGTCCCTAGTTCTGTTTTTTTAAAAAAATTTTAACAAACATACACAAACAAAACATAAAAACATCTTCCAGTTACATTGTGTCAGTTGGTTACAAAATTTTGTGTGCTATCCTTTCATAGCCCTCACAGTTTATATGAATTCTCACATTATCATTCTAATATATATTCATACATTATCAGTCATTAATTGTTCTTTTGACTAGGCTATTATTCCATCGTTTTATACTTACTCTAAATTTTATATGAATATTATACATTCAACCAATGGTCATATATTTTTATATTATATTCTGTATCATTCTATTAATCTTATATTGTAAAATTTCTTAACATGTTTCAATTACTATATCTTTTCATCTAGCCATTGATAAAATAAATCCCAAATCTTATAAAATTGTCTATCTTCTTGTTCTTTAATTTCAAAAGGGGTTAGTCCCTAATTCTTATTCTTCACCCACAAAACAACCTTGTGAGGTAGGGCAGGTTGACAGAGGGCACAAACCATCATCAGATTTGCAGACAGCACCAAGCTTGTGGGAATAGCCAATTCTCCAGAAGATAGGCTCAAGATCTAGAAAGTTCTGAGCAGACTTGAACCACGGGCCCTATCTAACAAAATGAAATTTAGTGATGAGAAAAATAAGGTTTTACACTTAGACAAGAAAAAACTTCTACCCCTTTAGATCAAATTATTTGCTCCTTAACACACTTCTCCCCTCAATTTCTGTTTTTATTCAAAGAAATGATTATTAATATTACTGTATAAAACTTTTAATAACAATAATATATAAATACATAAATGCTCTTCAATAACTTAAAAAGGGAAAACACTGAAATTACAGTATAAGTGAAAACAGTGCAGTGAAAAATCAAAATTGGTCCTCTTTGCTGAGGTCTGAAAAGAGTGGAACAGCTGGTTTATGGCTGAGGCTCCTCCAGGGCTGTTGAGGTAGATGGCTAGCTTTTTTCCAAGCCTCCGATGGACGAGTGGCACTTTTAATCTTTTCCTTGTAGCCCTGATGAACCGGGCTTTTTGAAATCCACCACAGCTTCTCTGGCTGCCGAGCCTAGGATTTTAGAAACGAAGCAGCTCAGTGCTACAAGGAAAATATACGTATAAGTTATGATAATATGTATTATCCATTCCTTAACCCACATCAAACTTGCTGCTTGATAATACATTTCCCAATTGGGCAAGGCAAAACCTCCTTGTAATCTCACATCTTGCAATAA
>JANHFJ010330465.1:0-10935 GCA_032468195.1 Cerberus rynchops
TTTCTTTCTTTCTTTCTTTCTTTCTTTCTTTCTTTCTTTCTTTCTTCCTTTCTTCCTTTCTTCCATTCTTCCATTCTTCCTTTCTTCCATTCTTCCTTTTCTCTTTTTCTCCTCACAAGAAAGATCACACAAAACCATTCTCATAAGTATTGCCAGTTTTATACTATTCATTATATCTCTGCAGTATTCATTGCAACTGCTGAGGTGAAAACCTTAGACGTTCACATAAATCACTTTTTAATTGGTGCTCTAAATTTTCAGAAATCTGTTGGCCCTTTAAATAATCACTCTGCATAATTAATTACAGCTATGTCAAGGATCATAAAGATGATATTATTTTCCTTTAGTCAACAGGTCATGTTTTGTTTCCCCCCTTTTTTTTCTCCTAAGAGAAATAATCTATTTAGACACAAAAATATGAATCAGAAGTATGACTCTTCCATACATTATCCATTTACACAGCTGTAACTACTGCAGCAAACTTTATTCAAGGTTGGGCAAAAATGTATATCTCTTCTCTAATGTGACTGAGAAGGGAATGTGACTAAGATATAAGAGCAATGAAGTAGTTGCATCATGATCTTCTTGTCTGTCATCCTTCAATTTATTATATGCCAGATTGGCACTATCATAGATTACTTCTAGCCATACTCATTAAGATGACAATTATTTCTGCAATTTAAAAAAAGAAAAGAAATCTGTGATGCTAGTCTTTCTCTCTTTTTTTAATGGTAGCTGTAACCTTGTAACAGAGCCTTAGATTCTCTCTGAGATATCACAAAAATCATCTAAAATTAACCAGGATTCTTAAATTCTTAAGATTAAAGTCTTAAACTCTTAAAGTGTTTCCTTTAAAACAGTTATTCTCTGAATGCAATTCACATAATAAGACTTACTATTAATTTATATCTCAGAAATTTGTTTTTAGTTTGCTTGATAGTAATCATTCTTGATGGTTTGTTAAAAATATATTGTCTGTTAGTGATTTTATCAGTACTCTCTTAACTAGTTTTACTTACTGGTTACTCGGGTTGTGCATCAAATCAGGTCAAAATTTAATTTTGAAGCAAATTAATTCAGAGCAGATCTACATTTCTGCAAGGCTTACTTCATTCCAAATCAACCCTCCATGAAGCAAATCCATCCTTGATTGGTTTCTTCAGATCCCTGTTGTGCTGTAAATGGAAGACCCATTTCTTTACATTAAAATTTCCTTGTTTTACAAACTGGTTTCAATTTTCTGAAGCTCTGGGTACTCTTTCAGGATCCAATTCCTTCAGATTAACTTTTTTCTTCATACGTATATAAAATTTATCAAATCCAATTAGTTCAATTACCTCTCCCAGTTTGTCTAATCAAATTAGGGATTGTTGTTGTTTTTATAAAATCCTCCTTTTAGGATTTTGAACATACTTGAAAATTGACCAAAAGATTTTAGGATGTTCTCTTGATATAAACAATGCATAATTATTTTGCTGTAATCACTTGTATTGTTTTATTTAGATGCTAATTGTAAGACTATTGTAAGATTGTAAAATCACATCTTTGTGTGCTTGTGTGTAGGCATGTATATTCTAGAAATAATGTTGGATTATGACTGATCTTGTCTCCCATTTCCTTTGTGAACTTGTGACATAGGTTAATTAAACCATTTCAAAGAGAGGTAAAATTGTGTATCTTACTTATAGGAAATTCTTACTTGCACATATATTGTTTTCTGCAGAATACAACTGTATACTTCCTTTTTCTGCAAATGTTTATGCTGCTTCAGGTGGAATTCAAGGATATTGGTTGTTTATATGAGGAATCTCAAACCCCCTCCCACTTTTATTTCATTAATATATCAAATTACAGGTAGTCCTCAACTTACAAACACAACTGAGCACAAAATGTATGTTGGTGAGATAGTTGTTAATTTTACTTCATTTTACATTTCTTGCCACAGATGTTAAGTGAATCTCTGCAGTTGGTAAGTTAGTCACATGGCTGTTAAGTGAACCTAGCTTCCCCATTGACTTTGCTTGTAAGAAAGTTGCAAAATGGAATAATATGACCATGGGACACAGCAACAATTATTAATATCAAACAGTTGCCAAGCATCTGAATGTTGACAACATGATGATGGGGATGCTACAAAGGTCATATTTGTGAAAAACGGTTGTAAGTCACTTTTTTCAGAGCCATTGTAACTTTGAACAGTCATTAAGCGGACTGTTTAAGTGGACAGCTACCAGTCTTCTTCTTCTTTCCTGTAAGGGGTTTCCACAGCACATCATCAGTTTCCACCTAACAACCTGGGCCTTGACCATCCGGTGTGGAATTCACACTGATGAGTCACATGTTTAAATTTGGCATGTTTTTATGCTGGATGCCCCTCCTGATGCAACCCTCTCTATTTATCCGGGCTTGGGACCAGCACAGAAGTCACTGGCTTGCAACCCCTGTGGCTAGATTAAGTGGACAACTACCAGTACTTATCTTGAATTGTCATGAAGGTACTTCTCATCTCTTCATCAATGCAATATGACATGTGTGACTCATCTTGGATTGTAACAGTCAGTGCAGTTGTTGCATCATTTTTATTTGATAAGCAACTATTGTATATGTGCACATTCAAAGAACTGGTTGGTTTAATTATTTATTTATTATTTATTAAAGATATATTACTTTATTTTTACCACATGGATCTTGCAGTTCAAGTAGCAGTTCAAGCAATATAGTCTAGGACTAGGTTCTAGCCTAAAAACTTAGTCCCACTGGGACTAGCAGATCTGTTGCCAGAAGAAAGAATGTGCTAGCCATGGATCTTTAGTTTCTGTCAATCTTACAGCTCTATTATTTGTGGAGAGTTTCCCTTATAAATAGTATGAGAGTCAAACTGTTTAGATCACAGGTGTCAAACTCAATCATGTCACGTGACATATCATGATGTATCACAATGGTTTATTTACCTTTGCAGTGCTAGGGTGGGCATGGCCTGTACATGACACATCTGACCCATTGGCTGCCAGTTTGACAGGCCTGGTTTAGATTTTAGAGTTCAACCAAGATTGACTAGATGCTGCCATTTAGTTGGATATTGTAAAAGCAGTGAAGTAAATTATCTGGGAATGGAACAATGATATTAGGATTCAGTAACTTTGCTGGTTATGACTTTCACAAACATTCTGTTTCCATTGCTGAAGATCTTCAACACTTATATATAATGTAATTAGTAAAAATAGCAATCTGTGGCTTCTGGATTCTGATCTGTAATATCTATACTCTTGAACAATTATATTAACTTTGTCACATGGGATATCAGCACGACTCAGAAAGGAATTGGACATTTTTAAGTAGAACAAAAATATAGGGAAGTTTTCTAATTGTGTAAAATTTTAAATACAGTACAGTTCATATTGGACACACTAAATTTCTCAATATTCTTATGTATATTCCTTTAAAAGGCATAGATTTTTCTTACCGCAACTACTGTCTGTTGCACTGTGTGCTCTTAGCTTGAAAACAAATTATGTTATTACATAGTGGGTAATGGGTTTTCAGTTTTACTCCTCTTACTACTTTGTAATTTGGTGGTTACATAGATTTCTGACAGCCAACCTCCTTGGTCAGAGAGAGAGAGAGGGAGGGAGGGAGAGAGATGATAGACATGAAAGAAACATAATCAGATAGTCGACTTACAACCACAATTGAGCCCAAAATTTATGTTGCTAAGTGAGATAGTTAATTTTGCCCCATTTTATGACCTTTCTTGCCACAGTTGTTAAGTGTGTTAAACTGCAGCTGTTAAATTAGTAACACGGTAGACTCAAAAGTGTTTTTCAAGAGGCAATTGGACTTTGTTTTTTCTTTGAAGATGAAAAATCATCCAAGAAGCTTCTTGAAAATGCACCTTTCACACTACCATGACCTGGATGACTGAGAATCTCCATAGACATTTAGTAGTAACATGATAGTTAAGTGAATCTGACTTCCATATTTGCTTGTCAGAAGGTTGCAAAATCATCCTGGTACATTGCAACTGTCATAAATATGAGTCAATTGCCAAGCATCTGAATTTTGATCACATCACCCTGGGGGAATGTCGCAGTGGTTGTAAATGTGAAAAATAGTTATGTCATATTTTTTATTGATGTTGTAACTTTGAACAGGCCCTAAGTGAACTGTTGTAAATTGAAGACTACATATAAAATTTTGAATAAAATGTGAAAAGTTCAAAATTCAAATTTGTGACCCTGTTAATTAAGCATTCATCATAGATTTCTTTTATTGTTGATGTCATAAGAATGTGTCCATTCCCTGATTGTTTCATGAGTTTCCAGATCATGAATCTATATTGGAATTAACCAATTCATATATTTTATTATGTTCCTATCATGATTACTTAAATTTTTATTTATAAAATAAGAAATAATGGAAAACTATAATTTCTGAACCATATTGTCTATCCAGTAATCCATATGCATGGATTATTATTTACAAATTAATTATCAACTCAAGAAAAGTATATTCTATCTATTCAGAAGCAAATAATACTAATTTAATATATTCCAAGGATGAACCTCAGCTTGTAATTTCTGTCTCAAATTAAACTCTTGTGAATTTTACATATAATGTGTAACTCTGAGATAAATCTTTATCTCCCATTATTATTATTTTAATAGAGACATTAATGCAATCCCAAAGAGAAATATAGTCTATCTCTTCATTATAGCTTTTGGCATGCTGTTTTTCTATATTCATTCAGATTCTGCAGACTCTTGTATAGCTATTTTTTAATTTACTTTTTCCCCAAGATAAACAAATAAAAACATTTTAATAATTTGAAAATGCCCATGTTATAATCTGCTTTATTAACATGTATTTGTTTAGGGCATTAATTTTCCTTCCTTACAATATAGTCAATAAACCATTGGAAGTCAGGATTGGAAAATAAATGAAGGACATTCACTGCTGTAGAGAATCCTATGTCAAGGTTAATTTTCTGCTTCTACACTGGAAGAGAAGAATCTGTACCATTTGTTACTATGATAGGTGTCTGGAGCTAGCTTACTGGCATGATGGGTGCACACAATTCTTTCAAAGGAAGGGAGTCAGAACAAATGATATAACTTTTCCTACCCTTTGTAAGACATACTGTATATCCAAAGAATAGAGTTTTTCAAAACCAGTTTTGACATTCATGTAGTTCAGGTTTGAAATTTGATGCTCTCTGAGCTTAGTTGTTTTATTGCATACATTTAATTATCCAAACTAGGTAATGTCATCAGGGCTAGTAAGGAATGGGGCTTGCTCTCAATACCCTGTCAGCATTGGTAGGAGTGGTTTTGGTGGTTCTTTGGTTGGGCTACTTACTGTTAGCTTGTTTGTCAGTTCCTTGATTAGAATACTTCTTAATTGTTGGTTTAATGTTAACCTTTGTGTTTAATCTATGCCAGTGGTAGCAAACCTATGGCACATGTGCCAGAGGTGGCACTCGGAGCCCTATCTGTGGGCATGTGTGCCATCACCCCAGCTCAGTTCCACCATATTTCTCCATGGCATTTCTTGCTGTTGTTTTTGGGAAAAGAGAAGTTTCCCCACAAATGATGAAACAGAAGTTCACAAAAGAAAAAGATCTCACCTCTTGCAGAGCTGCTGGTGTTGTGATGCCCTGCCTCCCTCCGGCCAGCTGATCTTTGGTCTCCGGTGTGTGCGTACCTTGCAGTTTGGGCACTCGATGTCTAAAAGGTTCACCATCACTGATCTATGCTCATCTGGGTGTTGATTGATGGAGGGAAGTGTTTGAGGTTTTTTGTTCCCTTTTTGGCTTGTGATTGTCTCTTTTGCGTGATGTCAATCTTGTTATGTCTATGTGTCTATTGATGACCAATTCATCAGACTGCCAGCCTTCCAGGAATTCTCTAGCATGTTGGACTTGGTTTGGTCTAGAATGGTCACACTTTCTCAAAACTATGGTTAAGTCTGTTCATATGTTGTGAAATTGAAGACTGCAACAGCCACTATGTAGAACAAACAGTCAGAAAGCCAGCAGAATACATCCATGAATACCAACTAGCAGTCAGAAGACCTGGTGAAAACTTTTCAATTTCATCTCTGAAAAGTATTATTGGTTTGTGAAAGCCACAGCCAGACTGCTATATTTAGCAGCATTCTGTAAAAACAGTATCAGATCTAAGGCCTAAAATTCAAGTTCATTTTTGTGCTTCACTTACTCTGTGAGTAGTAGGATGCTTAAATCATCATTCACTTTACCTCACTTACAAATTGTAGGCATACAGTAAGCAGGCAAAAGCCATAGGATAATTATCCAGGCTGAAAAAAAGTCCTGTTTGTTAAACTAGAAAGTTAATGGCTGCACTTAAGGTATATTTTTGTGTCAGTTTATTAAAATAGGGAGAATACAATCCCATTGAAATTATCACTTTAATGCTCTAACCATAGAAAAAAAGCAGTCTGGGTGATTAACGAGAACCCTTCTAGGGTCAGGAACTGAAAAGAAATTGAGAAGTTTTCCAAGCTGATAAAGTCTATCAGTACAGAAAAAGTTAATAGCTATTTTTAATAAGTTCTGTTTCTGCTGACACTTGTATGATGCATGGCATGCACACTGGTGGGATAGTCTTACCCCCTCACCCCCCCCCCATAGGAAATCTATTTCAGTTTTAAAAAAAACCCACCAGAGCAGAGGTTCTTAGATAATCAATGCTGAAAAACTACTGTGGGTAATTTCCCATTCCCAGGACATCCCCAGAAAATTCTTACATGTGTATACCCAAATCAGAAGAAGTACTCACAATAAAATAGGTGACTTGATGTTAATTAGAAAAATGGGGCAAAAGGCAAGGAGAGATGAAGTCGTGAATGACTAACAAGAGTATATATTCATTCTCTCTCAAAACCAGAAAAAAATCCCAGAGCTCCTGCAGAACAAAACTGGAATGATTAGCATGGATTGTCTGAAAGGAAGTGTTGACTATTCTGACCTGAAACAGAATAAAAGAATAGCATAGTTGGAAAGGACCTTGGAAGTCTTCTAGTCCAACCCCTTGTTCAGTCTCTTCCATGTTAGACAAATGGTGATCCAATCTCTTCTTAAAAACTTCCAGTGTTGGGAGCACTCACAACTTCTGGAAGAAACTTGTTCTACTGATTAATTTCTCTCTAATTTCTCTTTAATTCTAAGTTGGTTCTGTTCTTCATTAGTTTTCATCCATTGCTACTTGTCTTGGCTTCAGGTGCTTTGGAGAATAAGTGGACTCATTCTTCTTGGGCAGCCCATTAGATATTGGAACATTGATGTACTATCCCCCCTCATCCTTATTTTCATTAAATTAGACATACCCAGTTCCTGCAACCATTCTTTATATGTTTCAGCCTCCAATCCTCTAATCATTTTTGATGCTCTTCTCTGCACTCTTTCTAGAGTCTCAACATCTTTTTTATATCATAATGACCAAAACTGGATGCAATATTCCATGGATAGTCTTACCAAGCTATTAAAAGTAATATTAACACTTTGTGTGATTTTGATTCTATACCTCTGTTAATGTAATAAAGGACTGTGTTGGGTTTTTTGGGGCAGCTGCAGCAACTGCTAGCTCATATTCAAGTCATTGTTCACTAGGATTCCAAGATCCTTCTTGTTGTGGCCCAACAGCAGCCAGCTGAGCTGTTGGCAGACTCTGACAGTGAGGAACAACATGAGCCTGTCCTGGAGTCTGGGGAAGACTCCAAGGGGTGTTCAGAAAAAGAGCTGGGACCAGGGATGCCTGTTAGTCATCAGTTGCTTTCCTAGTCAGAGACCAATGAAGAAGAATGGGTGGAAACTGTCCCTGATGTGTGCATGCACAGAGCTGATAGGAGAAAGCAGCTCAGGAAACAGGGCAGGCGAGGAAGGCATAATACAGGTGACCAGTGATTGGCCCCTCCTCAACAGATTAGAAGAGGAGTGAAGGAGAGGTGGAATTTTCAGGGAACAATATTTGTTCATATGGTTTTTCAGAAAAACTCTCTTCCTGTATTTGTGAGTCATTCTTGGGCCTTGTGCCAATCCTGATAGCACTCTGGGCTAACAACCAGGCCTTGGTTTATATAATGAATAGTTTTGCAGACAGTCAAATCTGCTCTTGTGTCTTGAGAGGCCTAGGACAGAACACTTCTCAAGTTACTGTTGATTATTATTATAATTATAGTTATTACTATATTATTATTATTATTATTATTGTTGTTTTGTTGTTGTTGTTGTTGTTGTTATTGTTATTAATAATAATAATAATGTCATTGCTATTGATTATTGTTAATCCTTTTATGTATGTAACAGTAGTAGATTAAAGATAGTAAATAGGACACCAGTTAATCCCTGAAATCAAATGTTTGGTCAACTCCAACTTCTGTACCTTTATCAAAATAATCTGAAATGTAGTTTATTTATTTATTTATTTATTTATTTATTTATTTATTTATTTATTTTTATTGGATTTATAGACCGCCCCTCTCCCAGAGGGACTCGAGGCGGTGTACAGCCGTCAATAAAACTAGTGGATATAGATGTCATTGATACATTGATACATATAGATGTCATTGATACATGTCATTGATACAGAAAAATTAATAAGAGGAGATTTGTATTGTCTGTATATTAATATTCCCAGAAAGTAAATTAATTAAGGGCATAACTCTCTCCATATCATGGTTGGGCATTAAATTCATTAACCTCAGTCTCAAGGAAAAGCACAGTATTTCTTTGTCAAGAAAATAGTAAATATAAAACCAGATCTGAGCCTCCACAATTCACATAAAGGCAGGGATGTAATATAAAATAAATATGCCAATCATCCTTTGTTTTCCAGAGTTCTGGAGTGGCTGCTAAGAATGGCACCATATTAGCTATAGAGGGGAAAAATGCTTTTTTTTTTTTTGTTGTTACATAAAATACTATAAAGCAGAAAAGGAGGAAGGAAGGCAATTGAGTGAATATTGGTTATACAGTGATACCTTGGTCCTCAATATATTTTTCCATGAACGTTTTGTCCCAGTATTCATTATTTGTTTGGTACTCAATGTACAAGCTAGAACTTCTCAATGTCAGCTGCCTTATGATTCACTACACTGTTCCTTATGGAAAAAAATTGTTTGGTACTCATCATTTTTGGTAGTCATTGTGCCTCCCAGAACCAATTAACAATAAATACTGAGGTACCACTGTATTCAGCAAATCAGAGAAATCATAACAATGAGATCACTGTTAAAAAAACTGAACTCATTTTTAATCGGAACCTGTCATTTATTTTGCCAAACTTGCCAACCTTGTTTTCCATTGTTCTGATAAATGTTCAATTCTTTGAAGGAAGAATTTCCTGCCTCTAATAGTCTTTCAGGCCCTGCTTGTTAACTTCTGTAGTATCCTCTTGTATTCAGGAGCACTTTTCTTGATATGAAATATGCCTTCTACTAAGCATTTAAAATTGTAATTTTGGATCACCTTCAAGAATTATGGGGAGCCTTCATCCTTTTGCATTTTTTTATTTATTTGGTTTAAGAAGACATTGGGCAACCATTTGTCTGAAATGTTATATGGTTTCCTGCTTAAGCAGGGGGTTGGACATTAGACCAGATGATTTCCAAGCTCCCTTCTAACACTGTTATTCTGTTAAATATAAGGACACATTTTTTCTAACGGGGTCCTTGGTTTATGCTTCTTATACAGACTTATATAGCATTTTTAGAAATTTGTCTTTTTGCCACATCTAGAACATGTATTCTCCCTATTGATGTGAAGGCAACTGCTGTTTCTTCTTCAGATGCTGATCCAGTGATGGTAACAGGGTTGAATTTTGCATCCAGTTTGGGAGGTTCTGGGTTTTCTTTCAATATAAAGGTAGATGTCTAAATAGACATACTTTTACAGAATAATCACAAAAAATACTTCACTGAAAGTCATATTTTTTCTGTTCAAATTTGATAGTGAACTCTTTAGAAAATAGAAAAAAGAAATGGAGTTGGAGATACAGGAAGATTTTAGTGCTTGATTAGTCACCCTTGCTTAAGTCATTGAAGCACTTATGGATTACAATGCTAATGGCATATGGCTAAAGAGGATATGCTTGGATGCTTTCATTAGACTCAGCAATGACAGTTTAACCTTTTAATAGTTATCAGCTTTCTGAAACATTTGACATGTTAACATTTTATAAAAGTATTGATTTAAAAAAAAAATCTTGAATATTCCAAAAGAAAGAAATATGTTTCCTTTTTTATAATACAAGCATCTGAGAACACAGGATGATTAAGGTAAGTAAATCTAAGTAATTTCTTTTTCTGAGTGCATAATTTCAGGGCCAATTTGTTCTAGTGGTTAAGGTACCAGACCAGAAAGTAGAAGACCATGAGTTCTAGTCCAACCTTGAAAGCTAGCTGGGTGATCTGGGGACAGTCACTCTATTATCGCTTAACTCACTGCATAAGGTTGTTGTAAAGACAACAGGAGGAGGAAGGTATATTGAATATGTTCATTGTCTTGAGCTATTTGTAAAAATAATGAAGGTAAGATACAAATAAATAAAATAATTCAACAGAGATGTAGAAGATGTTTGATGGCCACTAATCAAACAAATGCAAAGAGAAGTTGCATTCAGGGGGAATAAAATTACTTGTGTTAACTACATGGGTATTTGCTGAATCAAAGGAATATTAATTGTTAAATACCATGGTTGTTGGCTTCTTAGAAGCCTGGGCTGGACACTGCAAATGTTTGTTCTGAGCATTGAATCTGCAGATACTTTTTGTTTTTCTCCTCATATTAGTTTCCCAAGTAAAAAATTGATAGTAAGGAATAGATTCACATAAACCATTAGACAAATAATATTTCTGATTCCATTCTTCTAAACCATGAAGCATCCATACCTGTTAAAGAATATGACCACTTCAAATACC
>JANHFJ010332627.1:0-10918 GCA_032468195.1 Cerberus rynchops
GGTTAAATGTTTTTACTGCTGGTATTTTAAAAATTCAGGGAGGCCGGTATAGATCTATTTCAAGCTTATTTGCTCTCTTCAGCCGGGCATACCCTTATGGGATTTGAACCTGGGTCTCCTGCATCGTAGGCATAAATAATTATTATTATTATTATTACTGCTACCATACCTGGTTGTTGTTTTTTTGACAAAATGAAATGCCTGGACAATACTTTGGACAATATTTTGTTTTTAAAATACTTATACATAAATAAAAAATCAATTTTAAAAAGTCAATACCATTTTAAAAAATACATTCACAGATCATCTCTCAAAAAGGTTTTCTTATATTTTAACAAGACCATCCTGTAGCTTAACTTTATTGGTCCTGTCTTATATAATTTGACCACAAGTATTAGTATGGCCTCCTTTACAACTTAGTCTGATATTTCCTCAGTCTTTTGTCAAGGATAAACATAGTTAATAGAATTTAAATGCCAATTTATACTAATCATCCTCACTGTTCTCAAGTATGTTCCAGTTTGTCTGGCGCATTCTTAAATTGTGGTGTCCAATAAAGAAGACAGAACCTGGAAAATTAGAACTGAATGAAAGTACTAGCTTCTATAACTTGAATTGTATTTGCCTTTTTTTTTTGCAGCTATCTCAGAGTACTTCAGATGTAGTTCACCATAATGACATTTTCCTGTCCTACGGTATTAGACGGTATATCTCTAAGTATATTTATTTCTTCCCAGAACTGTGGATCTGAATTCAGAATTATTGAATAGGTGAGACTTTCTGATTTAAATTGACACAGTTTCCTATAGACAGAAGATAGATCAGAGTTTCTTGTTGCACAATATACGTTAACTGATAGTACAGAATAAAATTATGTGTATGTTACATTGGCCTGAAAGCTGCAAAAAAAATATTGGTTTGTTTGAGAAAATGACTACTCAAAGTCACCCAGATTGCTTTGTGTCTAAAATAGGATTGCAACTCTCAGTCTCCAGGTTTCTAGCCTGATGCCTTCTGTATCACTTGTCTCTCACACCTTCCCTTTTGTCCCTCTCCTTCCTTCCTTTTCCTTCCTCCCTGCCCTCCTTCCCTGTGCCACTACAATAGCTATGGAAATAAGTAATACTCCCCTCTCAGGAATCTCCTGTCTGTTGAAGATTGTGATCCACAAAAACATTTGTGTAACATATTGTTAAAGTGTCTCTGTTAAATTTGTGCTATGATTATATTGAATGTCTAAATTGCATTAACAGAGTAATCAGTCAAGATCATGTGAAGTACTAATACCACTCTATAAAGCCTTAGTAATACCACATCTAGAATACTGCATCCAGTTTTGGTCACCATACCATAAAAAAGAGGTTGAGACTCTAGAAAGAGTGCAATGAAGAGCAACAAAAACGATTAGGGGACTGGAGGCTAAAACATATGAAGAACAGTTGCAGGAAATGGGCATGGCTAGTCTAGTGTGAAGAAAGACCAGAGGTGACATGATAGCAGTGTTCCAATACTGTATATGAGGAGCTGTTACAGAAAGCAAGGAATCAACCTATTTTCCAAAGCACCTGAAGGCCAGACAAGGAATAATGGATGGAAACTGGGCAAGGAGAGATTCAGCCTAGAAATAATGAGGTTTTCTGACAGTGAGAACAATCAACCAATGGAACAGCTTGTTTTCAGAAGTTGTCCTTGATCACTGGAAGTTTTCAAGTAGAGACTGGACAGCCATCTGTCAGAAATAGTATAGGGTTCCTGCTTGAGCAGAGGTTTGGACTAGATGACCTACAAAGTCCCTTCCAATTTTGTTATTCTATGTCTTTAAATGTATTAATGTAATTAGGCACAGTCCTATACAATTGTTTGTCAACTGCACATTGGGTAAGCATTTTGTCTGAGATCAAATCCTGCAAATCCTGCACAGAATTACCAAATCATGAAGAAACCCTTAGAGTGTTTCTAAAGGAAAGATTTAATTCCAGTGTAGATTCACCTAATCCAGCTCACTAGTTTGAGATTATAATGGGTTACTTTGACAAATGTTTTCCTGAGAGTGAGGCTTTCTATATTCACAGAATTAATATGATCAATGTGACCAATCATAAAATAGGTAACTATTTATCTGGCAAAACTTCTTAACAAATCCATGCTTTGCCACCCATTACATCAAACTGCTTAGAGATTTAGAACTTTATTATCTGCTTTAGCCTCTTTCCACATATTAATCACAAACTGACATTTCATGTCATCATTTAGGTTCTTTTTGGAGGGGAAGATACTGATAGCATTTTCCCTTCTGCAATCAGCTCAAACTTTGCTTATTTTTCAATAAAGGTAACTATCCAAATATCTGTATTTAGTGGATTTTATGTTGAATAGTCATAAATATGTTTGGAAGAGATATTGTATGCCTGAGGGGGAAGCAAATAGCAAAAGAAGGATTATCATTGTGGGATTTGATGTCACACATCTACAGTAAAGGGAAGGAACTGGCCAAAGCTTCAGATTCTGTGGATACTTCTGACATGATGTTTGGAGGAAAGGTCATGAGGACAGGAGAGATATGGCGATATGAAGATGAGCTTGAGATATTGATGAAAATTACTTTCCTTTTCTATTAAAGGAAGTTTAAACAAGTACAATACTATTTTTTGTATGGTATTATTCAAATAGTTAGTTTCAATTAGTCTTTTTCCTAATTTCACAATAATCAATAACAATTTCTTTGAAAGAAATTTGTTATATAAAATAACCATCACCTCTGACTATGTCAAAACTAAAATATTATGCAGAAAAAAACCAATATATTTAAAAGGCTACTTTTGGCGAGAAGTTTGCTTACTTTTTCAGCTAGCTCCTTAGCAGTTATATTTGGGTCATAAGGGATGGGTTCTCCAATGTAGGTGCGGAGTTTGACAGGAAACCCGCCATATATTGGGAGGACAAGAAATCGAAAGTGTTCATACAGCCATTTTGATAACCCTGTAGAGGAAATAAAACAAAGTGGAAGATAAAATTATTAATTCATAAGGATGTGGACATCTCTATTTTTTAAAGAATGTTATATTGTATCTTAAAACTGGAGAAATGAACTATGATGTTAACTTCTGCAGTCCACTTCAAAGTTGTTGAATGTGACCACCCGACTGGAATATTTATCTATGATACTGAAAGGGAAAAAAACCACAACAAAATAATATTAATATTAAAATTAAACCCAAAAGGTCAGCTGAGTGGGAAAACATTTTCTTTCTTGTTGTGGCAAAGTGCCACTCAAATGATGTGTGAATCTGTGATGCTAAGGTGGCGAGTAAAATATACTGAGGAAAATTGTGACTGATTTTATTTCAGGTTTTGCTGCTGTTATCTCCTTTTTTTTCCTTCCACCTTCCCTACTTTTCCAGAGAAGTAGGACTTTGTATGAGGTGTCCTAAGTAGGATAGTTTGAGCCTCGCCATTTGTACCTTGAGTGAGAACACTGGATTGACTTATTTGCTGGTTCATTTGCTAGATCATTCAATTGTTTTATCTATCTATCTATCTATCTATCTATCTATCTATCTATCTATCTATCTATCTATCATCTATCTATCTATCATCTATTGCTGCCCACAATATTTTCAGGCTCATTCTTCAACATCAACAGTCCAAAAATATCAATACTCTTTCTATCCTGTTTCTTCAAAGTCAAAAAGCTACAAACTGACTGATCTTTTCCCAAGATATTTCCAGTATCTAGGTAACTAATATGCAGTTACCCAGGTAAACTTTCCATCCTACTTGTTAAAAATAGGAACATCTTTTACTGTTCTGTAGTCCTCTGCTGCTCTACTTTGTCTTCATGATTTCACAGAAAGGTACTCCAACATGTCATCCTCAAGCTCTTTGCATTGGTTCTGTTTAGATCCATTGGACATAAAATAGAAACAAAGGTCTGCCCATTTCCTGTCACCTGTTATTTTCTGAGAAGCAAGCCCACACATTCCTTCCTGGTGTACAACTGGTTTCAAGCAGATGTGAGGCAGAAGTGTGAATTAGAGGCTTGGGGGACAGGGTAGAGGGGAAAAGAGATATTTCTCTTCCAATCAGCTTATTAGCTATCTGGAAATATGAAAATGTGAAAAATGGAAATGGAAAAATGCTGTTCTTTAATTCTAATTAAATTATTATTAATTAATAATTAATTAAAAAAATTAATTGCCCAGCCATTTAGTCCCTAAAAGAAGAAGCAATCTTTCCTTTCTCTATAGACCATGGACTCATTTTGCCCATAATGGATAAGTGATCTCAACACCTTTACCTGATTTTACACAGAGAGAGAGAGAGAGAGAGAGAGAGAGAGAGAGAGAGGAGAGAGTAAGAGAGACAGAGAGACAGAGGGAGGGAGGGAGAGAGAGAGAGAGTAAGAGAGAGAGAGACAGAGAGACAGAGGGAGGGAGAGAGAGAGAGAGAGAGAGGAAAGCCAATATAATGATTGGGGGTTAGATAATGAATTATGTAGGAAGAAATCTGAAAATTAATCTCACATGTGTTTCCAACTGTCCTGTATGCTTCCCGCAGATTTTCCGTAAACATAGGGATGATTGGCTAGAAATACAGAAAAACAAAAACAAAAATAAAAACTGATACGAGAAAGCATTTTGGTATAGATTGGGACTGTTAAGGAAAACCAGTTTTAAGGCAAATTAAATTTGGTTGTTGTTTTCTGCTCTTCTAAATTAAATGCTAATGTTATGTATTAATGTAATAGGTATTATTATATGTTCAAACATGTACAACTTGTAGACAAGATTTCCATCAGAGAATATTTACTGACAACACTATATTATAAAATGTTTGTCTTAAAATGGCCCATTCCATTGTGATTTTTATGTTCTGATCAGCTCCGCATATAAAAATTGCATTTATTTAAATAGATAAGCTGCCAAATCAAAAGGTAGCCCTTGATTTACAACCATAACAGAGCCCAAAATTACAGTTATAAGTTTGTATAAAAGGTTGTAAATCAGGCACCTATGTGACCACAAATAAATTTTTGGCTTCCTCCATGCAGATTGCCAGTCATCAGTTCATGGCTGTCCCAAGGAACTGAAGAAGCTTGTTGGATGAGCAGTGAAATGTCTTCAAGGAAAAACAAAAAATGACCAGTTTTCACTTGAAAAAACATATTTGGGACTTTCATGGGAGTCATTAAACAAACACTGTGGTTGCTAAGCAAATGCTGTCATCCTTAAGGAATTATTGGTTTTTGTTCGAAACTAGCAAAAAATGTCAGAAAACAACAAAAAACTTTACAAACCAGAGTCATGTGACTGTAGAACACTATGCTGAGTCCTAAAGGTGACTTGTCCAACAGGCCATCACATGACCTCAGAGGAAAAGTGCGACCATTTACGTTGCCAGATATGCTTTATGCGCTAAAAAGCACCCATACCATGGCTGTCACAACTTTGAACAGTGATAAAACAATGACTTGTTAAATACAAGAAGTATCTGTTAGCAATGAAACAGTGTAAAACAATAAAAATTCCATAAACAAATACAGAGCATTGGAGAGAAAAACACCAATCAAATATTTTTCATGTGTTGGATTCACAAATTACATTGGTCTCTGTTTGAAAAGCCAGTTTTTACATGTTTTCTAAAAGATGTGATGGTTTGGCCAGACAAACCTCCAAGAGGATGATAATCCAGATGGCAAAAAACAGAGAGAGCATGGCTTTGAGCACCCACATGGTGGCACTGGGTAATTACTTATTTGCTCTAATAGGACAGGTAGAGATAATTGCAGGAAGGCAATTTAAAAAAAACAAGCTCTAAACCATCTACAGCAGGGGTGTTAAAATGGAGGCCCATGGGCTGAATGTGTCACATGCAGACCACACCCACCCCAGCTCTGCAAGTGGGAAAAATGTCGCAAAATGTCAAGTGATGGCAACGTGATGTGGCAAGTTTGACCTTAATGATCTATGGCTTTACAGGGGAGAAGAAGCAACATGGTTTGCACTCAGAAGCCAATGCCACATTCTATCTAGACCATCTTTAGCTTCCATGTCATTACCATAGGCAGCTCCATCTAGAACTTTTAAAGAATACTCCACATATTAATAAAGTGCATTTATAGATCAGCTCTTTGTACCTGACCACTTACCACTTTGTTTTTTAAAGCCACTTTAGCAAATCCAGTATGGGTACTCCACTCCAGATTGTAGTTTTCATTACTAAAATTTTGCTCTCTCAATCCACCAGGTGCTATTCCTAATAAGTAGCCTCTCTTCAGAATTTCAGCACAGAATGTTTGCTTGCCTTCGATGCAACCTACTGTATCAAGACATATTTTTATACCTATAAAAAATTGGAGGAAATAAACCATTTTATATGAATATAATTTATACCAAATATATTATCCCAATGCCATCATTCCAGTGATGTTATCCTATTACATTTTCATAGCAGGACAACCCTCAGTTCTATCTTACCACCCTGAAATAGAATTGAGGGTAGATAAAGAGTGATATACAAAATGACAACATCTGTCTTTATTTCAACTAGGACAACTTAGTGTTAATGTTGGAGTTATTTTCAGTGGAATTCATTGTTAATGGTTTGTCCACTTTTACTTAGGGATTCAGTTGCAAGACACAATGAAGGATACTACATTTTCTGTTCAACAGAAACTAAACCAAACAAACATAGAGGGATATAGAAATCTTCTTTGTAACACATTTTTCTTGACATAGAAATTGACTTCTGGCAACTTCCTGGGCAAATCCCAGCAGTTTTGTTGGCAAGATTTCAAAAGTAGTTTGTCATCACCTGTTTCCTAAGGCTCAGATGAAGTGACTGGCTCAAGATCATGCTTGTCATTTTGTGACAAAGTTGGGACTAGAACTCATAGTCTCCCAGTTTCTATCCTGATAACTTAAGCACAACACCAAACTGCTCTCCTGATATATGGTTAGCTATAGGTAAAACAAAGTCAAATTCTTTTGGGGGGACAGCAGGGGGGACAGATTTTCTTTGTGACTTATCCTCTTTTTCTCTATCCATTCATGATCTGGTGTATTCATTCAGTTTCTGTAACATCTGCATCTTCCTTTCTAGTTAAAGTGATACTTTGTTACTCAACTGTTTTGAAACTCATCAAAAAACATTTTGACATGAAAATTTTGTCCCAGTATTCATTGCTTGTTTGGTACTTGACACTCAAGCTAGAAATTGTTGATGATGTTTGCCTTGTGACTATTACATTATTCCTTATGTGAAAAATTTCTTTGGTACTCATTGTTTTTGGTACTCATTGTGTGTCCCAGAACCAATTAATGATGAGTACCAACATACTACTGTATTAGAACATATTTAGATATAGTTAAACCAGAAGTTGAAATCAAACTTTCACTTTCTGGGGAAAAATCAGAATTTCCTGAAAAAGAAACGTTTTATTTATTATTATTCTTGCACCTTTGGGGATCAAGTGAACAAATTATTTTGAAGTGCCTTTTTCTCAGAAAGGAAATATTCTGATAACTGAACTGGTCCCTCTGGCCAGGGGTGGGATAACTATTGCCATCCAGTACTTCATTTAATGAAAGAAAAGATGAAATTTCAGTTTGGCTTTTTCTTCTTGAAAGTAATTTATTTTCCAATGGTGCAAAAATCCTTTGTTCACCTAATCTTGTTGGCAAGGACAATAGTTTAAATAACAAATCCCCATTTAATACCCAAAGAAGACTGAACTCCCAGTCATTGGGCAAATCTATTTGGGAACATTCAAAGAGACTTTCCAAGCTAGTATAACTACAGTACTACTGAATACCACTACGTAGCTTGCAAATTACCAAAGAGCACAACCTGCCAATCCAGACCTTAATGATGTCCCTACAGGAACTGGAAAGCAAATTCTTTAGATAGATTTAGGTCTTTGGATCACACCACTCTTGGATGAAGACTATCTTAACTATTGTCAGTCTGGCAATCTATGAGCTAACCAGATGACAGGTTAGAGCTGCCTGGCATGCTGAATGCAGTTAAATGATATATTCCTAAATAGAAAATAAGAAACCAAAGCTAGTGGACTATAACTGATTTTCTGGGTCACAAGTTGCAAAGCTCTAATAGTTCCTTTAAAATATTTTACATATCTTTAAAAACATGCTGATTGTCAGGTGCTGGCATCACACTAGAAAAGTGATTTTTAAAACGATTTAGAATAATTTGCTATTATCGATAGTAACTGCTTCTTTCAGCAACCATTCACAGTTACAATAGCAATGAAAAAGTAATTTGCAACCAGTACTTACAGATTTGTAAAGCAAAGGAAAGTTGAAGTAAAATCATAAATTCAGTCACTTAAATAATAACCAAGTTGCTAGTCCTAATTATGGTAACTAAAAGAGAAGCACCTATCATTTTAAATATAAAGTGAAAATACCTTACCTGGTATTAAATAAAAGAAACAATGAACAACAGAGTGGATTATTCTTCCAGTCTTTTCATAGAGTTTAGCTATAAATAAGATATAGTCAAAAACTATTGCTCCGTGGTAATAAACAATCAATCCTGGTCCTTCTGGAAGATTCTCCATACCAATGATCTCATAACCTGAAAAAGGTATTTTTTTTGTTTATAGAGGATTGATGGAGATAAAACAAATTCATTTAAAACAGAAAAAATACATAATGCAAAACATGTAGGGTATTTTCTTAACCAGATATTTTGTGACCTCTACCAGCAATTTCAGGCAGCATAACCAAAATCTCTCTAAGAATATTGGGAATCATGTTCTAAACATATCTGGAAGATTTAAAAAGTGCTATTGTAACTGCGAATGATTGCTGCAAGAGGCAGTTGCTATAGATAATAGCAAATCACTATATTTTTTTTTAAAAAATAACTTTTCTATGTGATGCCAGTGTCTGACAATCACTGGCAATTCAGGCAAGTAAGTAGTGAGGTGTGGGGAGGAAACCCACCTGACAGCCATTCCTCATTAAGTCCCACAGGGTTCAATTTTTCTTCTCTACTCTTTAACATAAAACAAATTGTGGAGGTTATCTGTCAGTTTTGCTTTTTCTTCAATAGAAATAAAAATCTCTCAACCCTGCCAAGAATGGCCAAAAGCTTTAAACTGAACTATTGTCATTATGAAAAGTGTGGTGAAACTTTTATTACATCTTATAACATGTTTCTGTTGTTCTGCAGCTTTATTCAATTTTGGGAGAAGGCAATAAGTGAGATTGGCTGGTTGCTATGACTGGTCTGTACAGCACTTTCTAAGTAAGTAACTCAGATTCAAAAATCTCTTGATTCTTCACGAGCAAAGTCCTGACTGTGAAGGTGTTTTTGATTTTGATGAAGAGGACAGATTTCTCTTTGATATGTTGTTTGGCACCTGAAAATTTAATTCATGCACTTCTGGCTGTATGTAAAATGTGGGTATGTATAGGGGCTTATTCTGTGAGGTGCCTCATCATACAAGGAGTGGTACATGGAATCTTGAAAGAAGTTTGGGTGTACTCCATCCTCAACCCAACCATTCTTGACAACTATATCCCTGCATTGGACCTACCTTTAAAAAGAAAATATTGAAAATGTGATTGTAGGGCAGCTATATAGCACTCTAGATGAAACAGTTTCTCTATACTACTGAGTCTTAACTAGGAAGGGTTAATATTTAGATTAGATTAGATTAGATTAGATTAGATTAGATTAGATTTATTGGATTTCTATACTGCCCCTCTCCTGAAGGACTCGGGGCAGTGTACAGCCATATAAAACAAGACATACAGAAGTTAAAATACAATTTAGAATAAATTAGATCATTGGCCAATAAAAGTTAAAAACCAAATTCTAAAATCAAATTTAAAAATTTAAAATTAAACAATTATAAAATTTTAAATTTTAAAATTTTAAAACCCCGCTTGGTGTTAGGCCAGACTGGCCTGCTGGAAGAGATGAGTTTTTAATACATGCCGGAAGGTCTGCAGGTCGGTGATGGTCCGGATCTCCGGGGGCAATTCGTTCCACAGGGAGGGCGCAGCCACAGAGAAGGCTCTACCCTCGGGGCTCTCAGACGACACCGTCCTGACAGTGGGACCCCGAGGAGGCCTGCCCTGTGGGAGCACAGATATTGGAAGCTGCAGTCTACTGCTTCTGAAATGTTTTTGATGTATGGCAGGATGTGCCATATAGTTGATTTTATACTTTGTTTCTTTCTTCTCTTTGCATGTTGCACAGGTGTCTTGTAATAAATTATTGTGGTTACCCATTCTGCCTGCATTGATGACATAGGTGCCTTCTCTCCAGCGGTTCAGTTTGCTGGGTGCTATAGTGGGTTCTCATTCTACCATATAGTGTTCTGACACAACTTTTTGTGTGACAGTGGTGGTTACTGCTAAAATTAAGAATGCATGGAAAGTTGGTGGTATTGCAACAAATCATATTTTCTAGGCTCCCATCTTTCTGTCTGATGACAAGCACATACCTAAAAGTAGTAATTGTCCAGCTGTTTTTTTCTCCATTGTGAATGGTATATCTGGGAAGATGGAGTTCAGTAGGATATAAAAATCTTTCAGTATATTTCTTTTGATGATGATAAACATATTGTCCACATAGCGGCCCCAAAATTTCAAAGGTCATTTTTGTGCCACTGTACAATATAGCTCCTATTATTTTTTAATATTGTCTTAAATTATTATTATTCATTACCAATTGAATTGAAATGTCTATTAGAGGTTATATAATGAAAAATTGGTCCTGATGATAAGATATACAATGTGATGTATCATTAATCTTTCAATAAACAAAATACATACCTTTTTGATATAACATACAACTGTCTGAACTTTGCTAGAGAGCATCTGGATGATCCAGAAGAGGATTGGGAGAATGTCATATGGTCAGATGAAACCAAAATAGAACT
>JANHFJ010340077.1:0-10887 GCA_032468195.1 Cerberus rynchops
AGGCAACATCAGGAGCTGGAGCAATTTCCAACTTCTTGCTTATTTCCCCACTGACTTTGCTTCTGGGTAGTTGGCAAAGAAATCACAACCACAGTCATAGGGATTTTGCAACAGCCATAACTTTGTGAATAAAGCTGATCTTAATGTCATGGAAATTTCAATTCCACAAGAGTAATTGGTTTAGGATTTCTTGTACATTTTTGGGTTCTAGATACCTTGATTCAAAAATTGTTGCAATACAATGCACCATTTGGGCTAACGTAAGGTAACAAATAGGTAGATAAAATTATAGTAGTACATACAGATGTTTTGCAACTCACCTAATGTCTATGCCAAAATACCTTAAGATTATCACTATCATCTTTACCTTTAAAAGATAAAGATTCTGGTAGCCCTGAAGATTTCCAAAATCATCTTTATCTATAAAAAGATAGTTTGAGTATCTTGCTGTCTCTATTTTTCCTCTTAAAAACATACAAATTTTCACCTAAGCAGTTACATATTACATGTCCTGAGTCATTTATATTTGATCTTCTCCTTTTTTTAGTTTGATTTCTTTTTAAAGCTGAAAGCAATGTTTGTGTTCTTTCTTAATTAGTTTGTTGGAATCCAGAGGGAAAATAAAGGATTCAGCAATGACAGACGAGGAGAAACTAAGAACTGGAAGCAAGTTTTCATTTCCTCTGATCTACATTGTGGCCTTTCTCACTTGGAGCTATCCTTGGTCCTGTTTTATTGCAGTGATTTGTATACCATTTCCTGGTTCCTCTTCTAAACTGAAAATTATGAAAACAGCCAGACAGACAATGTAATAACCATAGTCAGTAAGAGATTTCATCTGGTATGTGGCCAAAATTGGTTTCACTTCATAATTCATCTGTACTTTGTCTTACATGGTTCAGACTTATTCTTTTCAGATATGACCAAACATAATGTTTCTATAGCACTCACTAGATACTCCAGAAAGTCTGAAAGGTATTTTGTAACAGAACTTATGACAGATATTGAAAAATAGACTGACACCATGCCGTGGATGCTTACAAGGCTTTGCAAATATTATCTCATTCCTCAATAAGACATAATCTATAAATCACAGGTATTTATTTTTAAATTAAGTTAGCCCCTTGTTCTTCTACAAGCAGTAATAAAAAAGTCTATTCTTTCTTTTCTGCCTTTCAGCTGCAGATGTATACTCTTTATGATCAATATGCACACTTCCTGTAGAAATAATTTTTGAACCATTTCCTATAGGGAAGCATATAGAAATTTTCAACTTTTTTTTCAAAATTTCATCTTTTTGGTGTAACTGATTTGGAAAGTAACATTTCCACACACACAAAAAGTTGGAACATAATTAAATCATACATATTTTTAATTAATACTGATTTTTTTTTACTTTGTAAGTTATCCTACCAAAAATCCATCAATAATTGTTCTACCATGCCTTAGGCCCTAATTCATCAACCGTGAGCATTCCATTTTAAATACATATGCTTTTATCTGAGGTTTTGTTTTCCCTTCTTTATTATACATTGCCCAGAGTCTGGCAATCAGAGTGGTGTAAAAATGGCCAATAAATAAATGTAATAAATAAGTGGCTAAGAAAGTGAGTTATTTTGGTCTTGCAAGTTGGCCCAGCAATATGCCCATTTGCAAAGAGAAATAGTTCAGAATAGTTCAGTGTTTTATTCATTACACATATACACTCTATTTCTTGCCAAAACAGTACTCAAACAGTAATTCCTTGATCTGTTTGTATAATCTAGATTAAAAATCAATTTGTTTTCATCATCTATTCCATGAATCATATCAAGAAATGTTAGAAAAACAGAACTGCTTTCTTGAATTTCAACCTTTAGACTTTAAACAAGCTAAACTTTCAGAACCTAGATAATAATAGAAAGAAAAAAGACTCATAAAAAAGATGCATACCTATATACCAGGTTCTCATTGTCAGGCCCATCTATTTAGGCAGATCACTGCACCATCTTCCATATGTTGGTAAATTGGTTATCTGACTGCATACAGCCAAGCCAAAATTTTCAGGTCAATTTTAAGTGTAAACATACAGTTTTCATAATATTTGAATATTATAAAATCCAAGTAATGCAAAATTATTATGTTCACTGATTAAAAAAAGTGTTGATTAATAGTATCATAATTTTTATTAGGATGTAAACTAGTTCTATATTGATTTCCACATTTGCTTACCACTATAAAATACATTCCTTAAATTACTTTCTATAAAATTCCCACTGTTCTTCCAAATACAAAGAACAGTTGAAGTTCAGTGTAGAACCTCTGTTTCACATATAAGAAAATATGTTCCCTCCTTGGCTTTACTTATCAGAAGGTGGTTGAAAAACTCACAAATGGTGATCACATGACCCAGGATACTGCAACCATTGTAAATACATGCCAGTTGCCAAGAGCCTGAATTATGATCACATAACCACAGGAATGCTGCAACAGTTGCAGGTATAAAGACTGGTTGTAAGTCAATTTTTTCAGTGCCATGATTACTTTGAATGGTTACTAAATTGATATTTGTAAGTCGAGAACTACTTGTATGTGAATGTCTTGAGTTAATATTAGAAATATACCGAATTGTCAGTCTTTTAAGCAGATGAATCATAAAATTATAAGAACAGAAGGGACCTTGGAGGTCTTTAGTCCAACCCCTACTCAAGGCATGAGACCTTGTATCATCCTGAACAAAAGGTTGTCCACTCTTTTCTTGAAAAGCTCCAGTGATAGAACACCCACCAACTCCAGGAGGCAACCTGAAACACCCAGGGAGGCAAGCTGTTCTATTGATTAATCATTCTTACAGTCAGGAAAGTCCTCCTTATTTCCAAGTTGAATCTCATTCTGACAAGCTTTCCACCCATTGCTTCTTGTCCTGCCATCAGGTGCTACAGAGAATAAATTGACCCCCTCGTCCCTGTGACAGCCCTTCAAGTATTAGAAGACTGCTATCATGTCTCCCCTGAGCCTGAGCTGATACGACTGGGACTAAACATGTTTATAAGAGGCCAAGAACACTTTATAAGTAACCTTTACTGAAGAAAGATTAGGAAGCTATATCCAAAAAATTCCAATAAGTGCAAGCCCCAAAATACAAAAAAAACAACAACCAACAGATTATTTTCTATCTTGTTCTCATTCTCCCCAATCTAACTAGCTCTTTGGCCTCCTCTTTTGTGAATTTCCATCTATTTCTTTTTCCTACAATTGTCAGATTTGTTATCTTTTTTTTTTTTGCTGCCTGAATGAAAATCCTCATAATAATGTTAATAAATAAGACACTCAGATCTGTTCCCTGTAAAGCTTGCTATTATCTTGTCATTGAGCCTATATTTTAATTAGGCACTGAGTGGTATATTGCTTCCATTTTTTTCTTTCTTAAGCCTCTTGCTATTATAGATTTATTTAAGAAACCATGTACCCATTTATGAAAATGGAAGAATGTCTCTTACTCTGATTATATGCTTATATCCAATATATATAGAAGACACACACACACACACACACACACACACACACACACACACACACACACACACACACACCAATTTCTGATATGGCTGTAGACAGATTAGTCAGCAGAATCTTATAATTCAACTACAAAAACACAGATGTTTTATTTTGGGGAGACTTGGAAAACAACATTACATCTTCAGCTTCATTTTAATATAACAATATAGTTATTGTATAATCATAAAATGACCTCTTGACTTTAAACTACAGGTATTTCATGGTTTAAAAAAAATCAAAGATTTCTAAATACTAAAAATAATTTGGATAACATATTATTCAAATTATTCAAATATAAATAGTCCTAAATTAAATTGTTTTTATAATTTATTTTTTCTTTTAAAACATAAAATACTATCAGATTAAGCAATTCTTAATTTAGTTCAACAAGGTAAGGTAATTTAAAGGTATTTTTTTTGAACAGCTCTTTCTCATAATGCAACATATATGCCTTGGAAGCTAATATCCCATTAATATTATATAGTTCTTGGAAATCTTCTATCATTTATTGATTGCTGCATTTATAACCTACTGTTAAAAGCTTAAAAGCCTGAGGCAGCTTCTCTAAAAACATTAGCTTGAGACATTGTTCAGAACAGTTATATAGAAGTCAATTTCATTTTATAAATTTAGTCCCAAACCATTGTTATTTTTGATTTTGTTAAAATAATTATTTTGGCATTTAATATAATAAAACATATGGAACAGCCTACCCACAAGTTAAGAATGGTCCCCACCCTTAAGGCCTGTAGTTAAAATCTGACTTTTCCAGAAGGCCTTTGGTGATTCAGAAGATAAAGGAAGATCTTATTGTTTTCAGTTGTTAGAGGTCACTTCATTTTTATTTTATTGCATTTGATTTTGTGCACCATCTAGTCTTTGGAGTGAAGTGCTTTATAAATAAATGGATGGATGACTGAATAATAAATAGTTTTTATTGAAAAAATTTATTGAATAATAAATGGTTTGTTTTTTTTTAATTCAAAATACTTTAATAAAAAAAATTGTTGTTATTAGTTGCGAAGTCATGTCTGGCCCATCACAACCCCGTGGACAACACTCCTCTAGGCCTTTCTGTCCTCTACCATTCCCCGGAGTCCATTTAAGCTCACGCCAACTGCTTCGGTGACTCTATCCCGCCACCTCATTCTCTGCTGTCCCTTTCTTCTTTTGCCCTCAATCATTCCCAGCATTAGACTCAGTTGAGTCCTTCCTTCTCATTATTTGGCCAAAGTATTTGCGTTTTATCTTCAGGATCTAGCCTTCTAAAGAGCAGTCAGGGTTGATCTCCTCTAGGACTGACTCGTTTGTTCGCCTTGCAGTTCAAGGGACTCACAGGAGTCTTCTCCAGCACCGCAGTTCAAAGGCCTCAATTCTTTGGCACTCAGCCTTCTTTATGGTTCAACTTTACAGCCATACATTGCAAATCATAGCTTTGACTATATGCCCTTTTGTTAGCAGGGTGATGTCTCTGCTTTTTAGTATGTTGTCTAGCTTTGCCATGGTTTTCCTCTGCAGGAGCAAGCGTCTTTTAATTTCTTGGCTATAGTCCCCATCTGTGGTGATCTTGGAGCCCAGGAAAATAAAATCTGTCACTACTTCCATTTCTTCCCCATCTATTTGATATGAATTGAGAGGTCCGGGTGCCATGACCTTCGTTTTCCTAATGCTAAGTGCTGACATTGCTTCTTTAGATATATTTTTCTTGCTTTTTTGTTGTCACTTTTTCTTTTATCCTTTTTATAAATTTTTTTCAATACTGTTTTTTAAAAAGTTTTTAAATTCTTTAATAAAAGTTATTCATAAAAAAAAGTCTGGAAACACTAAATAGGGATAAAAAGCTTCAAATACTCAAAATGAATGTTGGTGAGCAGAAATAACAGTGAACAGGGCAACGAAAACAAGCTAATGTGTGTGAGTGTGTTTTCTTTCCAATTCTTACTCTGAGAAAGGAAATGAGGTTTTTGGAGATGACAGGCTTTCCAGCTCAAAAATCTTAACTTTTTTAATACCAGCCCGATATTGGGAAAAACGTGACTTATGCTGGACTTTATTCTAAATGAAAATGCTGATTTGGCATATATTACAGAAACCTGGCATGGGAGTGTTTGTCCTATTTTGCACACCAGGTTCCTCTGAATTAGGTTGGCAGAGAAGTTGCATCCATTTGGTGGAAGTCCGTATTGCTAACCAGATGTTCCAGCCAGCTGCCTGCTGATTCCGAGTTCAAGTTGGTGTGTGCCTTTGGGTCAGGGGACAATATAGGAAACTTGTCCCTGATTGATACAGATTTGCCAGACTCTTTATTCTGCTCCTCAGTATCACATTCCTGAAGCAAAGGAATGAGAGCTCCCAGCAGTGAAGTGTTTTTGTTCCCTGACTTTTTCTTAAGGCAATCAAGATTACTAAACTTGCAATATCATGAAGTAAATGTTCAAAACAAACTTGAAACCCCAAATGAACTGGCATTCTCTGGCCGTTAATGCTAGAATATTCCCCCCTCCCTTTCTTTTGTATGCTCTGCTTGAGAATGTCTGTACTAAATATCTTCTTAAATTGTACAATACTGCCTCAAGCACAGAATGTCTTACCAAGAGAGGTATATTGATGCCAACTCAAACATGATTCTATTCTTATTCTTATAAAACTTTCAGTTGGAACCTTACAATTGCTGTGGTCCTGGAACACTTCAAGCCCATCAGTCTAAGACCCTGATGGCGAACCTATGGCACGGGTGCCACAGGTGGCATGGTGAGCCATCTTGCTGGGCACACATGCTGTCGCCCAACTGAGCATGCACATGCGATTGTGCATGCACGGATCTGTGATTGCAGCGACCCAGCTAGTCTTCGGGCCTCTGCTGTGCATACGTGTGATTGTAGCAGGAAATCCAGACGGTCTTCGGAGCTCTCCTACGCATGCGCACACGATTGCTCATGTGTGCAGGAATGCCTGCACGTAGCGCACATGTATTGCACATACAAAAGCTGCATGAATATGCAGATGGTGCGGTTGCTCATGCAGCACATGTGGAGGAGCTGCACACAAGTGTGGATGGCACATGCAAAACGTGTACTTTTCGGCACTCAGTAAGTAAAAGGTTCGCCACCACTGGTCTAAGAGATTAAGAGAGATATGGGTTTATTTGTTCTCTTGTGATCCTCCCCCGCCTCAAAAAAAAAGTCTTCTATGGTCCTTTAGGAAAAAAGTGGAATATGGAGATATTTTCATCAGATCAGAAGAAGACTTCACCCTTCATATGGTCTCAGCCACAGAGGCCATGATTTTCTTCCGAAATAGAGGAAGGTGATTAAAAACAAATCTTTAAAAGAGGAATTAACATATTCCCATGAATTCAGAGGAAGGCTAGAAATCAAGGTCTCCTTAGTCCCTGAACCCTCTGCTTACCTTTAGAGCTTTGTGCCCCAGCTTCCTTTCACAAAGTTATTACATTCACAAAACTATATTTGATTTTGTTTTAAATTCAGTGACAACTGATTGGCAAGTTATTGTCTCACTGATTAATGGGATTTCAAAGGGCAGCTTATCAACTGAGCAACTGTGTCCAACTAATGGTATATTTCTAATTTAATTGTCAGGCTTTGGCTAGTGCTGGGTGCAGACTTTACAATGAATGGTCTTTCTTCCACTTGGTTTCATTTCATAAGAAAGAAGAAATATATATTTTTCTCTGTTTTGGGATACATTTTCTTAATTTTAAAAGATGTGCTTTAGAAAAGAACATGTATGACTTATTATTATGGTTGGTCGCACAGTCATCCACATGCATAGACTGGATCTGGCATCTTTATTCACTTATTTAGAGTTTCCCAACAACCCGGGATAGGTAGATGTTGTTGTTTGGTGATGCTAAAGGCATTGTCACAGGATGTAAGCTGCTCCATGTAAAATTGCCTTTTGCAATTGATTGGTGGTGATTTTGTCAATGTCAACAGCGTTCAAAGGATGCTCAGATGTTTATTATTATTTGAAAATAATTTGATAGCTTTTATAAACTATTGGCTTTAACTCCATTTTAACATTGCCATCTACTGGAGAAATTAAGGAATGTTAGTAAGAGATTTGAGCATCCTGTAAAATAAATATTGACATTTTCCTCCCTGCATAAATACTTTAAAATTCTGTTTAGTCTCTCCCCTTCTCCAAAATGTTCTAACAAATCTTAAAGTGAAATAATTATATTACATAATTTTCTAAGTAAGTTTTATTTTGCAAAGAAATAACTAAGCTGTTAGGATATTTTCTCATATATTGAAAGAGTCTCTGCAGCTTGTACAAAGCAAATATCCCTTAAGATATTATCTCTTTAAATTCTAAGGTTTAAAGAGTGTATGCAAAGTTTTAAGTGCACCCATTTTAAGAGGAGATATAACAAAATTTGAACAATGATGTTTCCCAGCAAAATTCGGTATAATTATGCACTTTGTTATTAATGTGAGAATACATATCAAAACTAAATACACAGCATGAAGCAAAAATAATTTTAATTCATAAAGCAGAAAAATATTTTCACTGCACCAAATTTATTTATTTACAAGAATTACATGGCTCTTTATCTCATACAACTTTGGACAGCTCAAAACAATCCATAAAACATAGTTAAAAACAAAAGTAACCTTCTCCCAGGTGCCAGACCGAACAGTCTCACAACTCAACCCCCCAACCTAGCCGCATGCTTGGGGGAAGAGCCAAGTATTCACAGCCCTCTGGAAGGCTGAAAGGGTAGTCTACTGGGTTGACCACTGAGAAGGCAGGTATCCAAGGTCCCATCCACGTGGCAACGTTTAAGGAAGGGGACATAAAGCATGCCCACCCTACGTAATAAATAGATAGGTAGTCTTGCAAGTAAGATGGCCTTATGCCATGTAAGACTTTAAAGGTGATAACCAGGCACCTTGAACTGCCATTAAAAAGCAGCTGAAAGCAAAGGTAGCTCATGCAACAGTAAGTTACTTGGGTGAATCCTATTCATGTTGCTACATTCTGACTACCATGTTTCCCTGAAAATAAGACCCAACTGGAAAATAAGCCTAGCATTTTTCAGGATGCTTGTAATATAAGCCCTACCCCCCCAAATAAACCCGTTAAGACAGTTAGCCAGATGGACACGTTTAGTCCTGTATTTCCCCGAAAATAAGATCTAACCAGAAAATAAACCCTAATGCATCTTTTGGAGCAAAAATTAATATATGGCCCAGTCTTAAATTTTGTAGAAACACAGTAATTGCTGCCTGGCTGGTCTTCAAGGGCAACCCCATGTAGTGTGTATTGTAGTAATCTAAATATCTGTGTACATATAATCACATTTTAAATGTGGAACGTAAAACTTATCTGGTTCTGATTTAGCTGGTTAATTTACAGTAATCAAACAGGATATTTGTAATAGATATACCGTAATGAAAAACATAATATGGAAAGCCTTCTTAATCATTTTAGAACATTTTATCAAACAAATAAATATGTAATGACAAAAAATAAGCTGATTAATCAATGACAGTGCACTTATTTTTGCAGTTATATAATCATGAGATGTACAGTATATGACAATACACAAAAGCCACTGTTTCTCGGTGAAAGAAGCAAAGGAAGCAGGTTGAAGGGATGTTTTTGCTCACAACTCCAACAAAGCCAAACACCCCTTTTATGCATAGCCTTAATAATTAGAGAGCTGATTTGGTCTAGTGGTTAAGGCACAAGGCTAGAAATCAAGAGACTGTGAGTTCTAGTCCTACCTTAGACATGAAAACCTGATGGTGACTTTGGGCCAGTCACTTTGTCTCAACCCAACTCACCTCACAGGGTGGTTGTTATTGGGAAAATAACAGGAAGAAGGAGTATTGTGTACATTCAGTTTTGCAGCTACTAAGATTGCTGGTTGTGCAGGCACAAAGATTGCCTGGGAAATGGGTCTCTTGTCAGTCAACAGGAGTGCTGATTTATCACCAGAGTCAAGGACTTGGCAACACAAGGAAACAACAGCCAATCACCAGCCATCAATACACCAATCAATAAATCAATCGGAAGGCACCACATAAAATAGCCCAAAGCACACATTCCAGTAGAGAGAATTTCCCTGAGGATGGGCTCCAGCATGAGTCCAAAAGCTGGGAAGACTAAACCTCTGGTCCAGGTGACCATCCCAAATTGGATCTTGCAGCATTATGTTCACTATATTGAGTTATTTATAAAAAATAATGCAAGTAGTTGACTTAGGACTGTTTGCCAAGCAACCGTTTGAGGTTACAGCAGAACCTCATAAAGCCCAAAGAGCTGCATCCTGGAAATGGGCACCATTTCCAAGTGGCCACAATTCATTCACTCCCAATTTGGCACCCACTTCTGATACACAGCCAAGCAGTCTTCACTGTGTAGGAAGGCAGTGCAGTGCGGTGGTTGCTTCCAGAAGATCCACCGTAAAAGTTAAGTGATTGATGGATGACAGGGTGGGGAGGAGGGTATGGGACGCATTGGGGTGGGAAGCAGGCCTGTGGGGACTCTGAGGGTGCCTCAAGGAGTGCAGGAGGCCTTGGCAGGCTGAGGTAAGGTTGTGTTTTCCAGAGCCTTCCCATCCAGAGCAACCCACTTTTAGCATATGCTATTAGCCAGAAGTACTTCTGCTCAGAGGTAAAGAGGTAAGTATCATTCAAAGATTGACTCAAAAATTCAAAACAAGGTTGGCAGAACATTTTGCTACCAAATATCAAAAGTTCGTCCACTGCTAACTCAGCGAAAGCAGCAAAATTGGCAGTTGGAAATAAATAACAGTAGCGAATGCAGTTATCAAGATGAGTAAAAGTGAGCATGGAAAATAACAAAAATCTAAATGTGTTAAAACAATTCATGAAATGGACTTTGATAAATGAGCTTGTTTTCTAATTATCCAATCAATCTGAAAAATATTCATTACGGCTTGGGGAATAGGGTTTTACTATTTCAGTTACCAGTAGTTTACCGAACAGATTAGATTGAATGTGCTAATCCATACTCTTTAAATCTTTTGAGGGTAATATTGCAGGAGTTATTATTCCATAAGCTATTTATTAACAACAGCAGGATCCTGGAGTTATATGGAAGATCTTTTTTTTTCTATAGCACAGTGAGTACCTCTCTCCCACTAATTCTGGAGGGAGAGCTAAAGCCTTCTGATGTTGGCTTCTGTGGGAGGAGATGGCTTTCTTCCCATTTCAAAATGTCAAAGTACAAGGAGAGCTCATGGAAATTAAAGTTCTAGAAGGCAATACAGCAGGGGTGGGCAACCTTGGCTCTTTCGTGACTCATGGACTTCAACGGCTCAGGAATTCTGGGAGTTGAAGTCCATGAGTCATGAAA
>JANHFJ010347935.1:0-10841 GCA_032468195.1 Cerberus rynchops
CTCAATTAACCAGAAATCAATAATTTGAAACCAGAAACAGAAATTTTTTGAAAATTTGTTACACAGTGTAATCTAAGCCACTAGATCAGATGGACAGTCTTCCCCGTTGTGTAAACCAACACCTTTCCTATCCAAGGAAATGTCCAAAGAATGTCGATCAACCAACGGTCTGTCCCAAATGCAGGTCATCCTGCAATAATGAAGTTCTCTTCTTCTATTCCACCCAAGAGCATCTACTGTATGTGCATCAGCCTGGACAACTGCAAAAACGAAAGAAACATCAGCTAAGAAAGGAACATAATCTATGAAAGGAACTTCTTGGGTGCTTAGACTGACATTCTGCTAACATTTTCAAAGCGAATTGTGCAGGTGGCCATTCAGGAGATGGAGAAAGAATTGGCTACTGGGACATACTGGGAGATCCAGCTGGGTGTGGCGGTGAAGGCATCAGGCTGGGCCAGATACAGGCAGTTCTTGACTTAAAACAGTTCATTTAGTGACCTGTTCAAAATGACAGCACTGGGGAAAAAAATGACCTGTGAGCGTTTTTCACACTTATGACCGTTGCAGCATTCCCACGATCACGTGATCAAAATCCAGATGTTTGGTGGCTGGTTCATATGGAAGCATTCCGGATCACATGATTCCCCCCCTTTGAGACCTTCTGATGAGTCCCTGGGGAAGCTTAATGACCACATCACTAACTTAACTGTGATGATTGACTTACAGTGGTGGCAAGGAAGCTCATTAAATGGGGCAAAAGCTTACTTGACAAATGTTTCATTTAGCAAACATAAATTTTGGCATCAATTGTGGTCGTAACTCAGGGCCTGTTTCCTCCCCACCCTTGTCTTGTCATATGAATTGAAAGCCCCCTGATTGATTGATTGATTGATTGATTGATTGATTGAATGAATGAATGAATGATGAACGAGGAGCATTCTAAGTAGTAGAAATTAAATGTATGAACATGTATGTCTGGTTATAAACGAAATGCACACATAATGATATAATTAATATTTCACTATTATAAATGAGGGGTTTTTATAAAAAATATAGTTTCGTCGTTTATAGTCTTTTCAAAATCTTTTAATTTTCCATTCGATATTACATTCCATGTCCTGTCATTCTTTTCCAAGGAGACCAAACAAAAAACAAAAAAACAAAAAGCAACCATGACAAATTACAATATCGTTCCATTTTACAGTGTTGGTCATTCGTGGTTTTATCCACAGTTAAGGAAGGACCCTCATTACAAAACAAACAAAACCAAAGGGACTAAAATGTAAAAACCCCAAAAAAATTAAAAAAAATAAAATCCAACGTTTTAATGCATCACAGAAATTAGTCTCTTTGCTTTTTCAACAAATCCTATGAAAAGAAAGCCATATTCCTGCTCGTCCTTTCCTAAAACAGGACAAACCCAAAGCTGTTTTACAGAAACCTTTTCTCCCCTCTCCCCCAACATTCCTTATAAACACCACAATGTTGTAAAATACGCAATACATCATTCAAATTTCACAAGCAGGGTTCCTTGGAGAACATATGCAAAACTGTACACTAAAAAAAACACATTATAAATAATAATGGGAAATGCTAAAAAGAGATCCATGATCTGATGTTTTCAGAGGGGATTCAGGAGGCTAGTTAGATTTCAACCTCCCTGAATCTGGAACCTGCCTATTGTCTTCTACTGCAAGCTACCTTCATGCCCCAGTAAGGAAGCTTCAAGTTCACAAGAGACCACCAGGTTGGAGAAAGAGAACGGTTAAGATTGGGCAGGACAAATGGGGATATTAGGTGTGAAACTGATGTTGACATACAGTTGAACTCTTTTTCTCCCTTCTGTACTCTTGGTGTGTACTAGGTGAGTAAGTTGAGGCTGATGGGGACACCTTACATGAGATGGAAGCCACCTTCCTGAATAAACTACAACTTTAGAAAAGAGGAGAGCAGTGGAAATCTATGGGCCGGTCCTTGAGATGGAAGAGCCACCGCTGCTAGTGAAACCCCATCCTAGCTCTGGGGACAAAAGGCAGGGGACAGAGATGAATAGATGTGGCAGGCAACTATTCATCTCCCTGACGGATGGACTTGTTAGCCTGCTGTGAGAGGCAGACTTTTTGCCGGGGCTGCCGGCACTCCTAATAAAGGAATTGTTGATTGAATTTAGAGGGTCTGTCTTGTTTGGGGAGCTGGGTCAGAACACAAACATTTTGTTGAATTGTCTTGTTTCAGCTCTTCTCTTTTATTGACTTCACCTGGTGACCTTCACAAGACATCACCAGCTGGTCACACGACATGACCAGCTGATCACATGACCCACTGACCACATGACCACCTGAGATCAATAAAAGCGGAGAAGAACCAAAAGAAGAGTCTTCAACCAAAGTCTTGTTGAGGATGCTACCTAGCCCAGTGACAAAATGTTCGGAAGGAAAACAGCAAGCCTGGAGAACAAACCGACATCTTACCCACCCAAATTTCTACAAATACTTTCTGTTCTTTCTAAGTTGGTTAAATCGTGTGCTTTCTTAAATGCACATTGAGCCCTGCAGAGCCAAGCACATGTACAAAATGTTCTCCTTCCTGTACAAATACACCAAAACTGCTTTTCAATTCAAAGTTATCTCGGGTAAATCGCCGGGAATTTCCTTCTGAGTAAATGTGCACGAGATTGGGGTGTAGGATCACTTCCTTTGCTTTCCAAGAAATGCACATTTAAGCACTTTTAAATTTCAGATATCAGTAGCAATAAACGGGAGACACAATTTCTCCACTGTAACCAATCAGATATATACTGTATATATATATCCTATAACATATATATATATGTTTTTAAAAAAAGCTGAATTTGCCTTGTAGTCTTCTTGATATTTATTTTTCTTTGCAATTTTTAAAAAAATACATGATCCATTCTTAGCTGAGCCCTTTTAAGTCTCAACGCTTCTAACAAAAGAGATTCAAGTATGTGCGTTTTGGACTGGATCGCCGAGTAAATATAATTCTATATCTACATCTAGATAAAATTCTTTATAGTAGTACATTCCAAGAAATGTAGATAGTTTTGCAATAAATGGCATCATGAGGAAAATGGATGGATACATTATCAGCTGCTGGAAAAAAATCAGCCCACGAGGCAATAAACAGAATGATAAATTATAATGCAAGGAACATTAAACTGTAATAGAGCAGAGCACATCTCAAGATACGAATTAGTTGCCTTTTTGATCTTGGTGAGCTAATACTTTACCTTGAAGCAAAATGCTAATTTTCTTTTCAGCAGCATGGATTTACAATAATCCCCAGTAACCAGCTTTCATCCTGGTTGACTGAAAAGGCTTCTTAGTGGCTTGAAACGAAAACGTTGAGGCATTATTTCCACATGCCCCCAAAAGTTACGAATTGCAACTTCTCCTATATAAATATAAATTTGTTCTGAATATCCAAAGAGCCTCTAGGGAAAAAGAGTTTCTCCAAAAGTTGGGGCTGCAAACCTTATCTACAAATTGCTCTCTTGGATCTGAAAGCTGGTTTGTGTAATGCTGCATGTCAACAAACCATTGTTTACAGTGGGATTGGATAACTCGCCAGGGCTGACATACCGTGGCTGGCTCACCACAGTCCTCGACAGTTCAATTTAATGATTGAAAATAATCTAATTTTTGTCATTCGCATTTCATTTTGTCCTTGCTTTGATGCCTTTTCTGTAATGTTCCCATTCCACCATTTCTTTGATATTAGTGTCATTCTTGTCCCACGGCGAGTTGGCCCACAGTGAGTTGGCCGTGGTGAGTTTGTCCTAGATCCATTCACAGAGCAGCGAACACAATCAGACACCCTCACACCCGACAACAGAGGTAAAAAGGTTGTGTGTAAGACCGATAGGGTTTCCTCTCACCCAGTTTTAGGATGTTGAGTTAATGCTCCTGGAACACGAGGTATATTTTTAGGGCAATTCACTTCTTAAAAACACATTATTTACATCATTTAATCTAGTCAGGAGTAGTAATCCTTGTAAATGCCCCCAGGTACCCTCTTCTTTCTTGCTATCTTGTGTCTATAAATCAAAAAATGGCATCCCTACATATCCTATGGAGCTCAATTCTTCAACAATTGTTCTCGATTCAGCCTTCAAATAATTTAGGGTCCGAAAAAGACAAGTGCTTTAGAAAGATCATTAAATTGCACAAACCACAGAACCTATAGTACTAATATACAGTATATATAGTAGTACTAATATATATACAGTACTAATATATATACAGTACTCTATATATATATATAGAGAGAGAGAGAAAGAGAGAGAGAGAGGGAGAGAGAGAAAAATAATTTCCTTAACGCACATCTCAACCGGTACTTCTTGAAGGTTTTTTAGAAAATTCGTTGGGTTGAACAGATCTGTGAGGTACACACTATATTACATTTTGTTACAACGGCATAGGCCTGAATTGAGGGGATACAGTTTTAAAGCTCTTGCTGAAAACCTGATCCAGCTAGTGATATATTATATGATATTTAGCCCATGGCTAGATGTCCTACTTGCGTGGGTCTACTGATGCTGAAGAACGCGGAGTAGATTCTACAGGACTGCAAAGGAGAGAGTTTTAGCAGTGATGGGCAGAAGTACTGTTGGCCCATAAATCTCTAAAAAAACCCCAAGTGGAGTACTTGCCCACAGGCCTTCCTTAGTCTGGAGACAAGTACAGGACCTCACTTGTTCCCTGGCTTGATGTGAGGTAAGACCTTGGCCTTACTGATGATTTGAATGCGCATCTTGAGATTTAGACACGACTTAAGGGTCCCTGACAACTATGGTTACCCATCCCTTCTCACTGAGTAGCAAGTCACTGGCCCGCGTTCCCCGTTTTCCCCCTCTAGGCAGGCCCCTCAAGCATTCTGTCCTTGGACCTTCGTTCTCAATGTCCCCGTCTCTCTGCTACAATGCTGTGGTGCTCAAGTCCGCTTGTGCTGCTTTTGTGGCCTTGGAAAGGCAGTTCTCTTCGTCGGCCAGCGACACGGGGTTCTCGTGCACTTCCATCGTTTTCGTGGGCTTGGCTTCTTCGCTCGGGGCAGCCTCCTTGTTTCGACAACGTTTGCAGCAGCAGCAACAGTACCTGCCACAGGCGATGCCCGTGGCGGTGATGATGTTGTCCCAGGGCCGCAAGGAATGCATCCATCGAGGGAGGAAGTCCCAATTCTGGAGCTTCTCCGGGAGCACGTGTGGCTTCTTCTTCTGCAGAAGGTGGATGGTGAGCACCACGACCAAGGCCACTAAGATGGGGACAGCCACACCCACCAGGTAGGGCCAACCGGCCACCGAAAGGCCGAACACGGCCAAAGGGAGTAAGAAGAAGCAGGAGAGGAGGTAGAAAATGGCGAACCATCGGTACTTGGCAGTGATGTTTCCCAGAGATTTCGACAAGCGAATGGGGATGCGCATAAAAGGGATCGGGTACCAAAGGATGATCCCTGAGATATTGAAAAAGAAATGGCACAAAGCGATCTGGAAACAAAAACAGAGTTCAAAGGAGATGTCAGATGAACATCAAGACAGTGTACTGCAGATACATACCCTACAATTATCTCTTGATTTTTTTTCCCTGGTACTGAAACCTCTCCTATTATGTGACTTATTAAAGACCTTCCAGGTTGTATAAACATCTCGGTTCTCTCCCAGTTCAAAGGAACTGGAGCCATGCCAGAGAGAATCTGTAACAGCTCACGCGGCTGTTAAAAACCGGTAATACCTGACGGTTGATCGGTTCACATGGTGTTTTTTCATCGCAAAATAATAAGCAGTGTATACTGTATTTTTTGGCATGTAAGACACACCTGAGTATAAGGTGCACCTAGATTTAGAAGAGGAAAACAAACAAAAAAAGTTTTGGGCCTCTGCGCGCTTCATTTTCGGCCTGTTTTTGAGGCTTTTTTGGCCCGTTTTTGAGGCTCTTTTTGGCCTATTTTAAGGCTTTTTAAGACTGTTTTTGAAGCTTTTAAACCCTGAAAATGGGCCAAAAAAGCCTCAAAAATGGGCTGAAACAGCCTAGAATACAGGCTGAAAACTGACCGGAAAAAGGCCTGGAAAAGGCCCCAAAACGGGGCATGCGGAAGCCAAAAACTGGCCAGTGGGGCTTCAACAACATTCACTGTATAAGATGCACAGACATTTTCACCCACTTTTTTGGGGGGGAAAAGTCTTATATGCTGAAAAATATGGTACTTAGAATACGTAAGTTTAAAGAACCAGCATGTTTTATAGCCCCTCTCCTGTTTTTCCCCTAAAATATCCAGTTAAAGTGAATGCTGTGGGAAAGTTGGCAAGAAAATTTGAAGAATTTGAATCCGGTTTCTCCCATGTTCTTGGTCTGACCGGGGTAGATGTTGTGAATTTAATTTTACAAATCAGAGAGTTACACGTTGTCCTCTGCCTCAGAGGAACGAGGACATGTTTGCTTTGAAAGTCAAATCCGAATTCAGAACAAAATGGCCACCGCTGGCTTTCATCGGATAAAACCCGAACAAGGGGGGCTCATCTGTCGAAGGAGAGAATGGCTAACCAGAGAGAGGATGGCTATCATTCCAATTTTGAAGGCCATCACAGGAGAGAGCAGGTGGATTTATTCCTCGCCTCTCCACGGGGAGGACAAGAACACAACAGTAGAGGGAGGTTCGAACTCAAAACACAGAGGGTCGCGAGATCTACAAAGCAGTGAGATATCCTGCCTCCAGAAACCAAGGAAACCTTGAGGCTGGTGGGATTTGAACTGCCAAACTTCAGGCAGCCGGCAGTCAGCAGAAGTAGCCTGCAGTACTGCATTCTGACTACTGCGCCACCGAGGCTCATGTAATGTGCAGTGTGTTAGTTATGTGTAATGCCAAGCCATGACAGAGTTGCAAAGTTGTGCTTTCTTCTCTCTTCTGAGCCAGAACTCCAGATCCACTTACTGCCACTTACTACTACAAGATGCATTTTTGGGTTGGTAGCTAAAATAGCCACCGAGAGTTTGTGCTTCTTTTCTGAACCAGCAGCGGGAACCACGTTTAAACCCTTGGTTTGAAAGGACAAACTACAGATGAACGGACAAACTACAAACTTTCTAAATGCCACATAACACCACAGCTAGACTTAATACAACAGACTCATAGTGCCAGTGCAACGTGCAATATGTACATACCGGTGGAATAATGTGTATATTTGTTTATGTCTGGAGATTTATTCTGTATTTGAATATATTCTGTGTTTCTGTGCTTTGTGTGATTGTACAGATGGAGGCTCATTCAATTTCGCTGCACACATGTTATGCATTGACAATAAAGAAAGGATTGATTAGATCTTAAAGCAAATGGTCGTGGCTGAAAACAAAGCAAAAACCCAAAAGAAGGAAGTAATTTTAGCTGAACTGTATGTTCTTTAAACAGAAGAGGCTTTCAAATATCAAATAGTGCTCACCTGCAAGGAATATTTCAGTCGGTTTCCAGGGCTGGCCATTGCAGCTAGAATAGCTGTTGTGGTTGTCCCAATATTCGACCCCAAGGTTAGGGGGTAGGCCCGTTCTATACTTATAACCCCAATTCCTGCAGGGAGGAAAACGGGAGGAATTGCATCGTTTGACTGTAATTTTATCGAACGCCACAGAGTTCAAAATGTTTCATCTGCTGAGCGAGTGGCTTTCCCATCGCCCACAATTCTCAATCACAGTAGAGTGTCAAATATGGGACAATCAGAAAAACCCAGGCAGTTCGAATGAATATAAAGGTTTATTTGCAAGTTTAAGCGCTCTGCAAGAATCTGAACTACTAATGGTTGAAGCAAATTGGCGGTAGATAGGAATTCCAGTGGTCGAGTGCATCATTGCAGACAAACGCTGCTCACTGGCAGGAGTTCGGTCCTGACCAGCTCAAGGTTGACTCGGACTTCTATCCTTCCGAGGTCAGTAAAATGAGGACCCAGATTGTTGGGGGCCATATAGGCTGACTCTATAAACCACCTAGAGAGGGCTGAAAAGCACTGTGAAGCAGTATATAAGTCTAACTTATATATGGGACCCGGGTACTTACGGGACCGTCTGTTGCCACCATCAGCCTCCCGCCGACCTGTGCGTTCCCACAGGGCTGGCCGCCTCGGGGTTCCACTGTCAGGACGGTGTCGCCTGGCAGCCCCGAGGGTTTGAGCCCTCTCTGTGGGGGCACCCTCCCTGTGGAACGAACTGTCCCCGGAGATCCGGACCATCACAGATCTGCGGACTTTCCGGCGTGCATTAAAGACCTTTCTGTTCCAACAGGCTGGTCTGGTCTAGTACCATCGGTTGGGGATTTTAAATTGGTTTTTAATTTTTAGTATGTATTTTTGAATTGTTTTTAAATTTTAAATTTTAATTTGGTCGGCCTTGATTTAATTAATTTTAATTGGGTTTTTATATTGTTTACTTGTATGTTTTTACCTGACTGTGCACCGCCCCGAGTCCTTCGGGAGAGGGGGCGGTATAAAAATCCTGAAATAAATGAAAATAAATAAATAAAATAACTGCTATTGCTATTGCTAAGTGGAATTCAAGGAAGGCTGGTCTTAGACCTTTGTGGGCACAAAGGGACTCAAGACTGATTACTTGTTTGAAGCCTCCTCTCTCGAGCTCAGCCTGGTCATCGCCCACATTTGCAGTTGCAAAGATGCTCCTTGCATAAGCTGCCACTTACAAACTCGGTTCTGGAAGCAAAGTTTGCACAGCAATTGCAAACCATTGTCTATGGAGATTTTCAAACAGCCAGATCGTGGTTGTCCTAAAAGTGCTTTTTCCAAAAGGCAGATGGACTTTCTTGAGGTTGTTGATGTTTTCCTTCCCTTTGAAAACATTTTGCTTCTCGTCCAAGGAGCTTCTTCGGTTCAGAGAAACGAAACGTTTTCAAAGGATAAAAAATGAGAAAGTCCAGTTGCCTTTTGGAAAGTATTATAAATATAAAGGAGATTTTCATTTCTATCCTAGCTTAATGCTTATTGCTAGAATTTCTTGGCAGTTGACACAATTAGCTTTTCTAGGAGACAAGGCAAAGAAGGACAATATACAGGAAGTCCTCGACCTTACGACCGAGCCCAAAATTTATGTCGCTAAGTGAGAGTTGTGAAGTGATTTATCCCCCATTTTATGACCTTTCTTGCTACAGTCATTACGTGAATCGCTGCCATAGTTAAATTAGTGACACGGTTGTTAAGTGAATCTGGTTTCTCCATGGACTTGTCAGAAGGGTGCAAAAGGGGATCACGAGATACCCCCCCCAGGACACTGTAACTGTCATAAATGTGAGTCAGTGGTCAAGCGTCCGAATGTAAAGGGATGCTGCGACAGTCATAAGTGTAAAAAAATGATGGCAAGTCCCTTTTTTTCATTGCCGTTGTTGTAACTTTGAACGGCCACTAGGGGAGCCATTATACATCAAGGACGATTGTATACAATATAGCAGCAATCTGGTGGAAAAATATATAAGATTCTACTTTGTTTAAATGCACATACACAAAATAGTAACAGAAAGTCCTGTATGTTACATTCATACATAAATGAAGCTCTTACCGACAAGTGGAGTGATAGCAGAGGTGAAGACCGAACTGCTTTGAACAATGAAGGTCATCCCAGCTCCTACCAGCATAGCCAGATAACCGGTTACCCAAGAAAACGGGAAGGGAAAATCTGGAAAACAGAGACATAAAAGATGTTGGATTTATGCAGCACGTTCTGTTCTACTGAAGCCTTTGTCTTAGATATTTATAACAGAATAATAACAGTTGGAAGGACCTTGGAGGTCCTTTAATTTAACCTGCTCGGCAGGAAACCCTATATACCATTTTAGACAAAAGGGTTGGTCAATCTCTTCTTTAAAAATTTCCAGTGTTGGGAGCATTCACAACTTCTTGTGGCAAGTTGTTCCACTGGTTAATTGTTCTCACCGTCAGGAAATTTCTCCTTAGTTCTAAGTTGTTTCTCTCCTTGATGAGTTTCCATCCGTTGCTTCTTCTCCTGCCTTCAAATGACTTGCAGAATTGAATCAATCAATCAGAATAGAGTTGGAAGGGACCTTGTAGGTCATCCAGTCCAACCCCCTGCTCAAGCAGGAGACCCTATTCTATTTGCTGACAAGTGGCTGTCCCATCTCTTCTTGAAAGCCTCCAGTGATGAAGCATTCACAACTTCCGGAGGCAAACTTTGGTTGATTTATTCTCACTGCCAGAGAAAATTTCTCCTCGGTTCTAGGCAAAATCTCTCCTTGATCTATTTCCATCCATTGTTCCTTGTTTGGACTTTGGGTGTTTTGGAAAATAGGTTGTCCCTTTCTTTTCTCTGACAGCCCCTCAAATTTTGGAACACTGCTGTCATGTCACCCCTGGTCCTTCTCTTTACTAGATTTGATACATCCCATTCCTCCAACAGTTCCTCGTGTGTTTGAGCCTCCAGTCCCCTAATCATCTTGGTTGCTCTTCTCTACACTCTTTCTAGAGTCTCAACATCTTTTTTTACATGGTGGTGACCAAAACTGGATGAAGCATTCCAGGTGTGGTTTTACCAAGGCTTTATAAAGTACTCCATGTCTGAAATGATATAGGGTTTCCTGCCTGAGCAGGGGGTTGGACTAGACGATCTTCAAGGTTCCTTCCAACCAGTGGTGGAATTCAAATTTTTTTATTACCAGCTGGGTGGGTATGGCTGGGGGTGTGTCATGTGACTGGGTGGGAAGATTTTGCAAGCAGGGCAATATAGATTAGGCTAGAAACACCACCAGGATGTTTCTTTCCTGCCTTCCTTACAGGATTAACCCTGTAAAGTAGAAAAAAACAAAAGGAGATTTCTTCT
>JANHFJ010358518.1:0-10788 GCA_032468195.1 Cerberus rynchops
GTTGTTCTCCAGAACCAGCTCTGTTTTAGGTACTTTGCTAAACAGAGAACTGCTCTGAGCTGATTTTGTGATGTTTAAATTCAGGTCTCCGTTTGAGAGCATGTGTTGGCCTCTGGCTTGTTACTCCACTGTGTTTTTACTACTTTTGCTGATATTAGAAAAATCAGCTCACATTTAGCTACTCATCCAGCTTTTCTGAGTTGACTCTGGGGCAGAAGGAAGGACTGGATACATCATAAACCATCATAAATATCAAGCAGCTTTGCTTTCAGAGGGAATGATTCTACTTATTAATCTTCAATATTTAAGTCAGACAAAATGAAGCTGGATTAAAGTGCTCGGATGAGTTCATACAATGCACAGGTCTCATGCAGAATCAATATTTAGAAAATCTGGTGCATCACACAGAATCCTATTTAGATTAATAAAGTGTTGCAGAGGAACAGCAGGCTAAGAGAGTCTCCAAATGGGGTTCTCACAAATGATGCCTCTGAAGAAATATTAGGAGAGCCTAAATATATCTAAAGTGCTTGAGTAAGGTATTAAGGTAATTTTCCTTCCAAAACAGATCTCTGTCTACACACACACACACACAGACAGACACACAGACACACACACACACCCCTTATATCAGGGGTGTCGAACTCACAGCGGTACGTGATGTATTGTGACTTTTTCCCCCTTTGTTAAACCAGGTGTGGGTGTGGCCAGCACATGACACATCCAATCCATGGGCCGCAAGTTTGACACTCGTGACTTATATTATCCAATCAGAAGGGAATTCTGTTTTCATCTGATTGGATAACTTATATTATCCAATCAGATGAAAACTGGCACCTTGCTGAAGAGAATTAGAAGGTCTAATTCTCTCATTTTGTTTCTGTTATCGTCACAGTAATTAGAATAGTCTTACAATACATGTAATACGTCGATAAAAATGCTTAATAAAGACTATTTCGATGTTTTCCATCCTTTGTTTATTTTAAGATAAATACTTGCCGGAGGTCCCTTAGGTCCTGGAAATCCAACAGGTCCCTGGGGCCCTTGTGGTCCCTAAAATCAAAGGAACAAACCAAACAGTTGGCAGCATATTAGTTGAAGGCTCATCACAATTTAGCACAGAGAACAGTCCAAGTGTGTCAGGCAAAGCTTTGTGGCTCACTAACAGAAAATTAAGTGACTGTTTGCAGATAAACAAGTACCTTGCCTGAGGGGAGCATTCCCCTTCTCTAATGTAAATATACAAACCACAATTCAAGACTATCTAGCACAATTTTAACAGACCATTTGATTCCAGTGTAATGTCAGCTGCCCAGGTAAACATCAATCAAGGAAACTAATATCCAGTAAATAGATAAGGTACCCCAATTTAGCTTTGTGGGACAAACTCATGCTTGCTTGAAAAAAACAATCTGACGGCCAAAATAAAGTTTATTCCCAGATAACCAAATACCACTGCAGCCTTCTGGTAATTTTTTCAATTCCTCACCTATTAATTACAGATGTTTGGTAATGCATATTAAAGAGGGGGCAAAATTGGGAGGGAGAGAGAACCTTGATTTGTTTTCTTGAATCTGTCATCTATGGAAGGAATAGGAATGTTCCTTGTAGACTGGACTTACAATGAAATACACAGCAAGAGCTGAATTACAGCTGCTTCTTGCATCACAATAAATGTGTGCGGTATTATTAGGAATAATTCTTTCTGTATACAGGAAGCAGAAAACTGGGCAAAACACACAATACAGGACACAGGATCCTGCTAATATGTAAACCTGTTTATATATAGTTTATGTTGAAACAGTTGTTTGCTCAGCCAAGGTTTTATTGCGTGATCTACAATTGTTATACTCAATTGATAGGATTATTGCTGAAAACAAAATAAGGTGCCCAAAATTGCTTACAAATGAAGAAGAATGCTTGCCTGAAGTTAAAAAACCAAAACCTTAAAAGAAATAACATCTGAGGTTTTCGTCTTTATTACTTCGTTTTTTACTCAGAGATTATGAATAAATGTGCCCTCTATTTTGAAATGATAGTTGACTCGATAAACAGCACTGGTTTGTTATTACACACTGAATAAAAAAACTGAATATTATTTTCTTACATCCTAAGTTATCACATTTAATTATTTGCTCATTTCAAGAAGAATCAAACTAATTCCTACTTTATGAAGTAATATTTGACCAAAATACAAATAACTCATTTTGTTACCTCTTTGTCTACATTAATAATTTTCCTGAGAACAATATACAAATGTGCAATACAAGGATTACAAAAATATAACAGAACTATTTTTTAATGGAAAAAATATTAAGAGAAATAAAAACCAATTTATGAAAAGACATTATTTCAGAATTTAATTTTTTCCTTCTGTCTCCAATTTCAATGTTTTGGTATAATGTTTATTCTTCTGTTTGTTCATATCTACCCAGGTTTCTTTGAAGAATTATCATATAGGGAAAAAAAACAGCATTCAGTAGATAAGGCATCCTTAACTTGGTATCTCTCTAATGTAGCGTTTCTCAAACTTGGCAACTTTAAGATTCTGGTTGGGGAATTCTGGGAGTTGAAGTCCACACATCTTAAAGTTGCCAAGGTTGAGAAACACTGTTCTAATGGGTTGGATTGCAACTTCCATACTTTTCTGGCCATATTGCTAGAGCACTATGGAAGGTGAAATTCAATATATTGGGATGATATTATGTTACTGAAGGTTTCAGAAAAAAAAAAAGAGAGACAAACTAGATATTTCATTTCAATTTGTTCTTTCTTTTAAAATATCTACAGGTAGTCCTTGACTTATAACCATTCGTTTAGTGACCATTCAAAGTTACAACGGCACTGAAAAAAATAACTTATGACCGTTTTTCAGTTAGACCTTTCCAGTAGCCCCATGATCACGTGATCAAAATTCAAATGCTTGGCAAATGGTTTACATTTATGACCATTGCTGTGCCCCAAGATCATGTGATCACCTTTTGTGACCTTCTGACAAGCAAAGTCAATGGGGAAGCCAGATTCACTTAACAACTGGGTTACTCACTTAATAACTGCAGTGATTTGCTTAACAACTGAGGTGAGAACGGTCGTAAAACAGGGCAAAATTTACTTAACAAATGTTTCACTTAACAACAGAATTTTTGGGCTCAATTATGGTTGTGAGTCAAGAATTACCTGTACTTGTTTCTTTGCTATATTGAAAGTAAAATAATAATTGTGCACACAAGCATGCTTGAATTTTGGGTTTCATCTAAGAGATATACAGTGTAAAAAGTGTCCTAAACTGAAAAGAAAATAGAACTCTGGGTAAATTTGATGCTGTTTTGAAAAAAAATCATTGACAAATCATTGACTGATTTATTCTCCTCTTTTGGTTTTCCTTTATGAGCAATATTGGGTAAACAGAGTAAATACTTCAAAAAATCTTGTATTTTAATGGAGGTGAAGTTTTTCATTGACAAAACTTTCTGTTGATAGTGTGTATTCACTTGACTACATGGAAAAGATCGCTATACATTATTATTTATGTGTGTGTATTTGTAGAAATGGTACTTTATTTAAATGTTAAGATATTATCAAAACAATAAACAACAGTTGGAACTATGAATTGCTGCCCTCACATTTGTTTGGAGAGAATTATAAATTTGACTTCACACATTCAGTGATGTACAACCTGAGCCCATACGGTATATATACTTCCTAGTCTACCCTACCTTGTTTACTTTGGACAAATCGTGCAAACACCTATCTTTCTGGAGAAGGCTAGATTTTTGTTCTTTCACTTTATCTCCTCAGATCCATCCAATCATTTCCTTCCATTCAACACCTTCACTCTTCGTTTATATACATCTTTTGCAATTCATTCTCATTCATTACCTCTATAAGACTATTTCAACACAGTTCTTTCATATTTGCCTCTCCTTCCCTCCCTCCCTCCTTTTATTCTTACATTTTATTTTACTTATATTTTTAATTAACTACATTTAATTGCATTGAACTTATTTTTATGTTTCTCTTACATAGTCAACTCTTATTTTCACATTATAAATTGGACAAAAGGACACCTTTCAATGTCTTAAAATGGTTGAGGCATGTGATTGCATCGATTGTTTACTTAAAAATGAAGGTAGCCTTTGTTCTTTCTGTCTCCCTGTTAGATTGCAAGCAATCTGCCCATGGAAAATGGAATTTAATACCTAACAATTGAAAAAAAAAGTGCTTCAAAATTCAATAATTATAAGCAGGTCTAAGCAGGCATTCAAGGACAGAGATCTCTGATAAATAGATCTATACTGTAAACACATCTGCCAAGCTCCTGTCTGAAGAAATGCACCACTTCACCCATGCATTTAGATTAGTTTGTGGCCAAAGACCACAAATATCAAGTATGTGCAGTCCAATTCTATCGGGTAGAAATAAAGGAAAACCAGGAAATTAAATAATTATTAAAATTAGATTTCTTTTTTAAAAAAATGGTTCAGGCAAGTGATTGCATTGGTTCTTTACTTAAAAATGAAGGTAGCATTTGTTCCCTCTGCCTTCCTGTTAGATTGCAAGCAATCTGCCTGTGGGAAATATAATTTAATTCGTAACTGTTGAAAAAAAAAGTGCTTCAAAATAGATCATGAAGTGTATGTCTCTGTCAGAAATAAGATGATTAGGCATGGGTCTGGAGAACATGATAGACAAACAAAGAAGCAGTCTCTGGAAAAGAGGGGACGTCTCAAAAGCTATCTTAGAAAAAAAACAATGACAACAGAGTCTAGACCTTTTAGAGGTGTTATAAAACATTAAAAAAACCCTATTTGGTTATTGCATAGTGGCAGGCATAACAGAAGCATACATAGGCCTTGATGTTTTCTCAGAAAAGAGGGCATCCAAGACCCAGCACAGAAGTAGCCTTAAATATTTCCAAATCTCAAGTGGGGTTATTGCAGTAGCAAAACTGTAAAACTACTACTGGCCAAATAGTGCATTCCTCCCTCAAAAGAAAATGAATAAAGATCCCCTTGAAGTCACTGTCTGAGCTCATACATAATAGGCCTTGTTCCTGTTGTGTGCAAATTTGCTAAGTATAGAGAAATGTAAAATTCCTTGCTTGTGGAGTCTCACAGATTGAAACTGTGAAGTTTGGTACTATTGGGCAAAGTTTCAGGTTGTAGGTTATAGATGGGCAGTGATTGTCAGGTTTGCGTGAAAAAAACATCTATTTCCTTATTCTACAAGCTGGGAGTGTAGGTTAATATTAAAATGGGGAAAAATGGATCTATCTGATTTGGTACCGAATTAGTTTCTGACTCATCTGTAGATTTCTTGATTTCTTGGAACTCATTTAAGGTATGAAGTTCCTTGCAAGAGATGGCACTAGTGCTGAAAAGCATCTTTGATCACTTTACTTTTGATATTTAAAAAAAAAAATCACATTTTGTTTGTCCAGAAAAAAAAAAGGTGTAAGGCAGAGGTCATGTTACAAAATCCTCACTCAACAGTAACATTGAGTCTAAGAAATTTTAGAAGCATCAGTCTGAATAACAACGGGGTGAGTGGGATGTGGATTACAGAGGAAGGCCTTGGAAAAAAACAAGTCTTGTTGAGCATTTGAACAGTCCCCCTTCTAGTAATTTAGGATTATAGTTTTTGTCCAAATTGCAAATCAAAGATAAAGTGGGAATAAAAGTAGAAAATCCTACCCTCCAATGCTGTATCTCCTCAACATTGGGGGGAAGGGAGAGGGAGGCTGTATTAAGAAACCAGAGTTCAGCTTGAGAAATTCCACCTATACGGAAGTGCTACAGTTCCCTAGAAAATGCAATATAGGCAGTTCAAAGGAACATTTTTCTTTATTTTAGCATACTGATTGTTTTAGCGAAGTCAGTCAAGTATAATTCTTCAGAATAAATTACCAGGCCATCCAAATAAATTCCATCAAATAAGGGTCCAACCTGACATGAAAAATATTACCGGTATTACTAAACTTCATTAAGGCTGATGGAGCAATAACTAAATGACAGAATATAATTCTGTGTTCAGATGTTCTGTAATACATGTTAAAGCCAATTAAATATTTGTTCAAATTAGTTTTTAGGATTCCTCTAAAATTTCACTTAGAAAAAAAATGAAGCCATTTAAAAAGGAAGGGAGGACGTGATTTCTAATAGCAATAATATTCAGAATGAATAAATTGTTAACCACTGTTTAAAAAAAAATCTTTCCTTTGACAAAAAATGTGGGAGAACTGGCTGTGAATGCAGAATGACCCCTTCTGCAATTTTTTTCAATACATTTCTTTAGGTAAGCTAGTTCTTTTGAAAACATGGGCTACTGGCATTTACCAAGACTCTGACTTCTTAGAACCAAGTTACATTATATTGACATGGTCTATGGCAGAGATGTCAAACTCAATTTCGTTGACGGCTGCACCAGAATTGTGTTTGACCTCAGGGTGTGGGGGGCATGGCTGGGGTGGGCCCCGTTTTTGCCCTGGATGGCCTCTGCCAGTGAAAACGGAGCTTGGGGTGGGCGCATGCTGGCAGAGAGCTGCAGGAGGTCATCCAGGCCAAAAACAGGGCCTGGGAGGGCCTCACACCACCGTCCCAAGTTCCATTTTTGGTAGCAGAAGCACTGCAGACCAGTCCTTTGCTGTTTGCAGGCGGCCCTGTGGGCCAGATTTAAGCACCCCATGGCGCAGATCCAGCTTGCGGGCCTTGAGTTTGACACCCCTAATTTATGGGATGAGATGGTTCATAAGTTTTCTTTCTACTCAAACTGTACCTGGCTGTTAAGGCAAGGGAAAACGATAACAAGGGTAGGTGGTGTTCAAACTCTGCAAATAATTATAAGTTTCTTAAAAATCACATCTAATGTTTTCTGGGTGTCAGTGGAAAAGTGGATTAACAATCTGAAGTCAACCCATCAATAATACTATAAAGACATGGAGAGGGCAAGCCAAATAAAGAAGTAAGGATTTTTAATGATCAGAGATCAGCCTTCTCAGCAAAGATAGAAATCACTGATGGCAGACTCTTACAATTATTGCAAAGAATCTGCTACTAATGGTTTCCACTATCACGACTGGGTCGACTGGTTGAATGAGCAAAGCATAAATATATACAGTGGCAAAATGTTTTTTTTTAAAAAATCAGGGTTTGGAGGTTTATTACAAAACCCAGTGTGAAGAGTATTACAATCAAATATTGATACCCAGCCCGACCTAATTGTTGGATGCATAATCAAACTCCTGAAACAGCAGAGAGGGATGTTTTAACTACTAGGACTGGGATGATTAGGGCATTTGCTTGCAAAATGCCCCTTTATTCCATATGTAATACTTATTAAATACCTCACAGCATGATGTTTTTTTTCTGTAAAATGCCTCCATCATTCATGTTATATAGTATTTAAGAAAAAAAAATATTTTTCTCTAGTTCATTCAATTTGTTACACATTCTTATCCAGAACTCATTCTTGTTTCTTTTAGTTTCACAATTCCCAGGAGAATTAACATACAATTTCTGCCAACTATACATTCTATTTTATACATACCCATAACAATCTAGAGCATACCACAGTGTATTTCAGCCCTTTGGTTTGCAATTAAGTCTACAACTTCAACTATACTCATCAGCTTCATTTCATAAGATTAAGCTATTTCTTTATTCAGACCTGTATATCCCTCACTTTTTCTTTTTCGTCACCCATTTCTTTTCTTTCTTTTTTTTCCCTGTAAGACTCTTTGAGCTTAAAAAAAAAAAAAGCCCAGGACTTCCGGTTGATGTTGCGGCATAACTAGATGCGAAAGCAGGCTGCTCTGCTTCTGTGCTAGTCTTCCCCCGCTTGTGGGGTCCTGAGGGAGCTGAAAGCCACCCTGTAGGGACAGCAAAGTGAAAGAGGGGCACCTGGTGAGGTCAGGGAGAGACAACAACTCTCCCGGAGGACTCCCAGGTTGAATTCCCTCTAGCCATGGCAGGACGAAGAAGCAGCCAAAATGGCTGCCCGAAGCTGGGAAGACCGTTGATCTAAACATCTAAGAAAATGCAGGAGCGGAGTTGCTGAGCAGTGGAGTAGCTGGGTGAGAAGAATTTTTTTGTTCATGATTACTTGGACCCTCCAAAACAGAATTTTGAACAGGAAAGCTTTTATACCTATTTTAACAAAGGCATCAAAAAGGGAAAAGAAAACGGTAGAGGAAATTTAAAGGAAGAAGGCAAAAAGTGGGGAAAATTGAAAAATTGCCATTCTAATTTGGTAAAGCTATGACTGGACTGGCATTTGGACTTGTTGGCATCATGGATTTGAATTATTTATTATAAAAGCACAAAAACTGAAAAAGAAAGAGTTCAGTTAATATGGAACCTAAAATTAGCTTTATACTGCCACGTTGATGGAAGAAAGTGCAAGACAGAGTGGAATAAGGAGACACTGGTGAGATAAGACCCCAGAGGATTAAAAATATTACTGAGTTATTGAACTGTATTAAAGAAGAACATTTTGGGACTAAATAAAAGAATCTAATTCTTTGATATTTGAGAGAGGCTTGAAAATACAGAGACAATAAAATGGACTGAGAAGAAATTGGATATTGAATATTTGGTCATTGTTGGTTGTTGAATAAAGAGATTAAAGAAAATTTTATAAGATGATGCAGAAGCAGGAAGAAATGAAGATTTGGGAGGAGATGGTGTTGATGATAAAAAACATAAAATAGATGGGGAGATTAGACTGCAAGGATTTAAAAATATTTAAAAACCAAAAGGAGGTGACAGAAGAAAAGCTGGACTCTATGCTATATGAGACTACAACTAAGCAAAATGTCAAGGAGAAGGAGGAGCTATTTGAAATAAAAGAAGGAAAAATAGAGCAATAAACCCAGCAAATACAGAATGACATGGAGGAGCTGACATTAAGAAAAATAAAAAATGTGAAAATAACCCAGGGAGAGAGTTTGATAATAGAATCAAAAGGGAAAGTGAAAAAAGAGAAAACAATATTTGGAAGATAGTTAGGGGAAAGGGTGGAGCAGATAAAATTCAACTACAGGGAAAAGATAGAGAAGGAAGGAAAGCTTAAATTAAGTAGTCAAAAGGATGAAACAGAGCGAAATATGGATCTAAAAATAGAATTTGAAGGCCTAATGAAAAAAACAAAGATTTACTGCAGATCAGAGATGATGGATAAAATAAAAAAGAGTTGTATAAAGGCAAGGCAGTAGTAATATAAACATAGAAAGGAAATATAGAGGGGGATTAATAAAACACTATTTTTAAAAAAAGAGAGAAGGGTAATAGAATTAGAATTGGGCAAGGGGAAACTATAGTTTATATTAATACACATTTTTTCTTTTTGGTTGGAAGTGTATAAGCTATGTAAGGGTATGGATATTATACCTGAATATTGATTTTAATATAAGGTGTGTAATGTTAGTACGAATACTAGAATTATATAAATGGTTCAATATGTTTAATATAGTTAAGATTTGAATGAAAATATAAAATAAGATATAATGGAAAATAAGATGGTAATGAAAAGATATAAGGAAATAATGAATAAGACAAAAAAGAAGAGCTCATTACCGGATACACTGGACCCCCTACAATTTGCCTGTCGTCATAACCGCTCAACAGATGATGCCATTTCCCACCTCCTCCACACCTCACTCACTCATCTGGACAGGGAAAAGGAAACTACACCTGAGTGAAACCTTCACTCTTTCTTTAAATACTTAACACCCCTCCCCACCCGGATTGGATTCTGCAGGGTCAAGTGACATAGTCATGTAAATAAGCAGGATGTTGTCTTGTTCACCCTGACCTGTGCAGTTCACTCGATTCTGAGGTGTTGACCCGAACAGTAGGGTCTGCTGCCTCTCCTGGGCTGTTCTCAGGTTCACCCTGTTCCCCAGCACGGGGCTCGGCCCTGCTAGCTGAGTCCGATTCGTGACTGACCTCCCTGGGAACTATGGCTTCCTTCACTAAGCCATTTGCTTCTATTTCTATCTCTCTGGAGTTTAAAAGGATCCATATTTGAGGTCCCGTTCCTTTCGGGTTTTTTGGCCATTACTGTTCTCCCTCGTAATTGATCTATGTATCTCTTCCATACTCTTCTGTCCTCTAACTCTACCCTATATGATCTTGGCCCCGAGATAGTGATGACTGTTGCCGGAACCCATAGTGCACCCCTGCTGTAGTTGTGGGCATAAACCTTGCTGCCTTCTCTGAATATCCTGATCTTACTCGTGGAGTCTACAGGGGTTTTTGTGGAATAGTTGGAGTTCAACCTGTCTAATTCTGTTTGTAGGCAATGTCCCATTAGTAGCCCTGATGGACAGCGGCCTGTGGAGGCACTTGGGGTAATGTGCTGGACTGCTAAGAATTTATTGATTTTAGCCTGCCAATTACCTGCACTAATATGGGACAGGGCTTCCTTGGTGGCTCTTACCATCTGTTCACTTTGACCATTGCTGGCCGGATGAAAAGGAGCCACCAAGGCATGACAGATTCCCAGGTTGGCTAAAAATACCTGAAAAGGCTTGGCTGTAAATTGTGGCCCATTATCCAAAAGTATGATATCTGGAGTTTCATGTGTGACAAACAGCCCGCTCAGTACCCGGATGGTTGCCTCCATTGTGGTGGACTGCATCAGTTTGATCTCTAGCCATTTGGATAAAATTGCTAAGAATATATTCTTACAAATCATTTTGGTCATGACTTTAAATAGACCAGTGGTGGGATTCAGCCTGGTCACACCAGTTCTAGCAAACCAATAGAGGCAACAAACATTTGGCCCTGC
>JANHFJ010361086.1:0-10778 GCA_032468195.1 Cerberus rynchops
TTCGAAAAGATACAGATAGACTGAATCTATAGCATTGGGTGCTATGATCCATCAAAATGCAATTCAGGGGCAAGAAATGCAGGATTCACCAGTGGACAAGAAAAAAATAGTCAGTTACACAATTACAGAATTAACAGCGATATTTGGGAGAAAGATTTTGGCATTCTGATATGCCATAGATTAAGCGTGCAGCATCAACAGAGATATGGTATATATATCATTTTGTTGTAGGCTACAGAGCCCAAATGACATCTGTGTCTAGGTTTGGTTGCAATGATACAAGAAGAATGCAGAATTCAGAAAAGAGCAAAAAAGACGCTGAGGGACTCCGAGGCTAAATTTGAGGTGAATAGTGTAAGGAACTGGGCGTGTTTACCTTAAAGAAGAGTAAGCTAAAGGGAGACATTAGAGCAGTCTTCCAATACTTGAAGGATCGTTACCACGAAGAGGCTCTGAATGTATGTATATTCTCCATAGTTCCCAGGATAAGACAAGAACTGGTCGGTAGAAGAGGGAGATCCCAACTCACATTAAGGAGAAATTTTCTGACAGCTATTAAGCAGTGAAGGATCCTGTCTCCTGGCATCATAAGTCAAGTCAAGTTGGCTTGATTGTCATTTCAACAATATACAGTGCAGTACACAGTGAAATGAAACAACGTTTCCCCAGGGACAAGGTGCTACATCAGACAACGTAGATATATATATAAAAGCAGGACAGAAAACTACACATAACACTAACTAAAAACTTAGAAAACTAGAAATACACAATTATTATAGTTCCAGTTTCTTTGTGTTGAGGAGTCTGATGGTTTGTTGAAAGAAACTGTTCCACAGTCTGTTTGTGCAGGCCCGAATGCTTCTGTACCTCTTTCCAGATGGCAGGAGAGTAAAGAGCGTGTATGAAGTGTGTGTGTGTGTGTGGTCAGCCACAATGTTTCTGGCTTTACGGATGCAGAATGTGGTGTAACTGTCCATGACAGAGGGAAGAACAACCCCGATGATCTTCTCCACCATCCTCACTATTCGCTGTAGGGTCTTGCAATCCGAAACGGTGCAATTCCCAAACCAGGCGGTGATGCAGCTGCTCAGGGTGCCCTCGATGGTCCCTCTGTAGAAAGTTGTGAGGATGTGTGTGCCTGAGGATGTGCCTTCCTCAGTTTCCTCAGAAAGTAAAGATGGAACCGGTGTTGAGGTTGTGACCATTAACACTGTGGTCCCATATCCAGCTAGTGATGGATTTGCCTCTGTTCCTGATGGAAGCAAGAATCCAGAAGTACAGAAGGGCTTTGCGGGCGCTCACGTTTTTGGTTCCTGAACAGCAGCTTTCAAGGTGTGTGCTTGAGGTATCTGTTCTTTTGCAGTGATGCCAAAATGATGTGAGGCTTCCCTAAGGGGACCAGAAAGCTTGCCCCTTGGGGGCAGCAGATTCCTGGGGCGGGGGCAGGTGGAAGTCCCTTCTCTCCTTCTGGAGGGCTCAGCGCATTCCCCTCGGGCTCCCCATGCAAAGAAGGCAAACCGCCTTTCTGGGGTGGGGACGGATGCTGCTTTCATCCCAGCACTACAGGTTATCTCTGGTTAAGAAAGTCTGACTTGGAGACAGCTCAGACTCACAAACCAGCCGCCTCTTGCTAAAACAGTTGAATGGCATTCTTCCTTGAGGTGGCGGACCTCTGAAGCCGCACATTTCTACTACCCAGCTGTTTTCGGTGCTCTTGAAAGCATCGCACAGCTTCAGCAGTTTGTCAGCTGGAGAAAGGAGAACGCCGTCCACCATTTTTAGGCAGTTCATTCACAAAATTGGGTCACTCGTAAGTAAATGTTACTTCTACGTATCCAAGTTCTGGCTTACATGTAAAATCAATTTCAAAGACTTAGGAATGGGTCTTATTTTTAACCTGCGTTAGGTAGGCGCATGATCTGCGAGCCACAGGTTGGCTCCGAGGAGCAGTTGCACACAGCCAGGCACCTTCAGGGCAGCTCTGCCCTCCTTGTCATCAGCGATCAGGGCTAATACTGGACTGAAGAGCACCGGTTTGCCAGCTCCTCCCTCCACCTAGAGCAGTGGTGTCAAACTCAAGACCCGGGGGCCAGTGGTGAAATTCAATTTTTTTACTACCGGTTCTGTGGCCATGGCCACAGGATTAAACATCACCAAGCACAGAATTAAACTTCACCAAATGAAGTTTCACCAATGTAATAAGGGGAGAGGCAGTTTCTGTGAGCAAGGCAATAAAGATTAGACTAGAAACAACTACATTATTTACAGGATTAACCCTGTAAAATTAATCTTTACAGGATTAACCTTGCAAAGTGGGGAAAAAAATAAAAGATTTCTTCTAATAACTGTTTCTATAGAACCGGTGCAAACCGGCTGAATTTCACCTCTGCCTGCAGCCTAGATGTGGCCCACGGGGTTCTTAGATCTGGCCCACGGGGCTGCCCTGGAAACAGTGAAGGACCAGCCCGCTGTGTTTCTGCCAGCAAAACAGGCCATTTCCGCTGACAGAGCGCTGTGGCCGCCACAGGCGTCCCCAGCATGAGTGATGTTGAGCTGGCCATGCCCCCCTTGGCCCCCCCAGGTCAAACACAACCCTGATGTGGCCCTCATTGAAATCAAGTTTGGCACCCCTGACCTAGAGGCAGAGAAAAGAGATCCAGGACAGGCAGTCCTTGGCTTACCACTGGTTGCTTAGCAACCCACCCCCACCCCGGCAGTCACATGCCCGCCTGTCAGGCACTTGGCAATTTACGGCTGTTTGCAGCATTCCATGATCACCAGACTGTTGTACAACTTGTGACCAAAAATCAACATTCACTTCTGATTTTTCACAAAACCAAAATTACAAACATGGGTACACTTAATGACCACTTCACAGTCATAAAATTGGGTCACTCACAGGGGTGACCACTTTATGACTGTCACAATCTACAACTGTAATGAGCAGGCTCCATTTCAGTTGTAAGGCAAGGAACACCTGTAGTGATTTGTGAACTGGCAGCCTGAAAATATAAATGAGTCTTCTCTCATACACATTATAAAGTCTTTGTTGCCAAGGTTACCAGCTAGATAGGCTGCTTATTTCAGACCATCCAAGGTTAACTACATATGTCCTCTCTCCGCTTCTCAGAAGCCCCAAGTGTGAGGGAGGATCCACGAAGGAGGCTCCATGTTCCTTACAGCATGCTAGGCTTGGAAATGACCTTAGAGCTCATTGAGTCCACCCCCTACCCAACTCAGGAATCCTCACACTATTTTTGTTTACTAAACTTATTTGCTGCCCACCCCAACCACCTGGTGACTATCCAGGAGGACATTTGAAACCCGCCAGGGATGGAGCCTTCATGACTGCAGGAGGCAGGCTGCTCCACTTCTCATAATTTGGAGAGAGAATCCCCCCTAATTTCAGATATGGGTCTCCTGTCTGCAAAGGGCAGGGAATCCGGTCGAGTTCGGAGGACTGCCACATTCACGTAGCTTCTCCCACTTTCTCCAAGGCCTGCTCAGCAAAGAGACCCTGGAGCATGTGTGAAATTCCCAAGCAAGAACAAGAAATCTGGACAGCCACCCATTGTCCTAAAGGAGAATAACCCTCAAGGAACCTTGTTGGAGGTCATGTAGTCCAGCCCCAGGCCAAAGTATGCAAAGGAGGGCTCTTGATTGGGACCCTTCCTCTCAAGTGCAGCCAGAAGTTCAGAGGGTGTTTCTAAGCTGGCAGGTACCTCCAGGGTAAGCCAAAGAGAGAGTGGAGGAGATCCCTTCACGGCATGGAGGGAACTCATCCTGTGGGTGTTGTGGGGGCAAAGGGGGTGAGGTGGGGAGAAGTGGGAAAAAGTTGTCAGCTAGATAGAAGGATTTTAGTATTTCAAATCCGCTGCATCAGAGCCTTCTCTGATGATGGCAACAAGATTCTCATAACAACCGGGAATGGTTAGCTAGAGAAAGGGGACTGGGGGCTGCAGTTTCATTTACACTCACAGGAAATGCAATTTTTAAAAAAGAGTAAAATTTGTATTGACCCAGAATCTCTCTCCAATGGTGCAACTGTGGCCTCAGCAGCTACAAGTTAAAAAATCAAGAATGCAACTCATCCAAACTACCCTGAACTTATATTTGCTTATTTTACAGCAGTAAACAATTCATTATCCTGGTGAATTGTCAGCTCTGGATTCATGGTTCAGCTTGGTTTGAAATTGGCTAGTCTCTTGGGGAGATAGGTTAGATAATAATCTTTATTATTGCATATTAGGATTGAAGCCATTAGAACAGCTGATTGCCATCTGTCAGTGAGGATGCAGATGCTCTTTTATACCACTGGGTAGTTCAAAATGTGTGCCTTATCATCCATCCCCTTGCATTTAAACGGCTCTTTCTGAATCACACTTCATAGTCTTGAAAGTCATCTGGAAACTGAGCCTTGATTGATTAGTAATTGTCTTTTCTTAGTTTTTGTTACAATTTCTTTATTGTTCCCAGAAAAAAGTACCTTAAATTTTTGTTTTATCATCTCTGTTGCAAGTCCCTTCTGAATCATATGGCCCCATTTATGAATCAGCTACTCATTTATAGGCAAGGTGATTAGACCTGATCCAGGAGTTCCAGTCCTGCTTCCGGCAGAAAACCCGACTTGGCTGACTTTGGGCCAATTGCTCTTTCTCAGCCCAGCCTACCTCAGGGCTGTTGTGGGGGAAATAAGAGAAGGATGGTATGTCAAATATGTTCACCTCCTTGAGTTCTTTATAAAAATAAAGGTGGGATACACATAAATAAATGAATAATGCCAGGGCCACAATCCAGAAGTCAACAGATCAAAACCTCCTCTGCTGCCATAGTGTCACAAGGATAAAAAAGGCTCAGGTGGAGATCAGATTTTATCGCCAAAAGGGCTCAAAGATTCAAAACACAAAGACTGAATGAAAAGTAATGCCTCCACCTTCACCTTTAATTTAAATAGGAATAGTTTGATAAAGCAGGAAAATAATTCTTGAAGTGAGCTCTTTTGTCACCTGTATTTATTTCTCCATTTAATTACCATTATTTGCTACACATTTGCAAACAACGGGCAAGCTTCATCTAAGCCATCATGAAAGAGTAATCTTGATCTCTTGAGCCAGCTCCTGGTAGTCTTTTCCATGTCTTCATTTGAGTCAAACAACATGGGGCCAAGCCTGGATAGTGGGATCCAACCTGACAATTACTTCTTGTGTGAGGTCTGAGGGGCCTAGCATTATGTTGCAACAAATTTCTTTCTTGTGCTTCCAAGCTCTACTTAATTGGGTTTCCGGCTTTTGAGTATTGGAGCATAGCTTTCTGAGTTGATAGTGGCGCCAGGTTCAAAGAAAACCAAATGAATCCATGTCTCTCTCAAAAGGTTAATTATTAGCCTTCCTGCTAAGGCCAGAATTGATTTGTTTTTTGCAAGGAGAAGTTTTGTGATGTTATTCCACAGGCTGATGCTTTGTTTCTAGTTCATAACAATGATGTCACATTACTGCAATGACATTTCTTTTTCTTTGTGCAATGATTGTTGGAAAATTTAAACACTTGCAGCTTTTATCTCTCCTGTCAGCATATGAGGAACTCATTTTGCACAACCTTCCAATATCAAAGAACATCACTAATGTGACCTAGATATTTTTGTAGAATACCAGACTTGACAAGAAGTTTTTTGCGTGATCTGATGATTTATAATCAGTTAATCAACCCTTTTCGTGTGAAACCCATCAGCTGCTCTCACAGATAATTTCTGATCTCACAAATCCAGTGTCTGGATTCACAATTGTCACATTTTTTAATCCCAGAGACATGCAGTACTCATGTCATTACCATAAACTGCATTCAGTGTTGAGGTTCAAGGGTAGAGACTTTTTTGTCAATAAATTCTGTCATGGTGTGTTGCTGAAAGTGCACTGAGAATTGCTCACTACAAACTTTTATTTTCCAAACAGCAGCAAAACAATCTTTTCTCACAGTAACTTCCTGAGGTGAAATGAAAAAACAGTTGCTAAAGAACATGTCAGAACTTCTAGTGCATCAGTGATGCCATTTGTTGGCAACTTTTGATGGCACTGCTTTTCATTCAGCCCCTGAATATACAAAGTCCACTGAAGGTTCATATTCATAGCTTCAGTGAGAGAGATGGACATTTCCATGGGACTTTCCATTGCCCTTTCTTTTCTACTGGACTTGCTAAAATAATTTGCTGGTAAATACAACTGAACTGCAAGAGAGCAGGGAGAAAATGGCTTTCCCATTTCAGATACTAAAACTTAGCATGTGGCTTCTTAAAACAAAAGATGAAACAGAAGAGAAGTACAAACCAGTTGGAGATTGCAGATGAATAAGAAAATTGCAGCAAATGATTTTATTAAAGGATAGTATGCTTTTGTTTATTTTTATTGTCTTGCTTATGTTGGAATTCTTTGTAAACAAACGTTGTTTGCCCATTATTTTCCACAAATCTTTCCTACAAAGCTGTTTAGATAGTGTTATGGGATGTTTTAATCCTTTGTGAGTAAGTATCAACTTGAAAAATAATTTATGAAACTGTGTGCTGCAATCAATGTGGCATCAACTGTGGGAAATAATAAGTGTTCTAATTATAAGTTAAGCACAGTTAGGGTTTGATGTCTGAATGCCAAAACATAATCACTTAATGACTGGGTTCACATATCACACTGACATAAATTAGAATTGTCTGATTTTACACAAATCTCTAATTTGTAAACCAGGCAACGTTATTGTGGTTTAGTGTGTTGTATTCATATTCTCTCCATCCTTCTAAGTTCAATTTGGTCATCAAGAAACTGTGGCTCTGCTTTTTTGAAGCAGGAACTTAAATGGTGTCCCTTTGTCCAACTGAGCACCAATGACTAAATTTGAAAATAATCCTGTTTATAGATGTTGTTGCTAGGCTACTGTGTGAGCCAAGCAATAGAATTTTCAGGCAATGGATGGGAAACTAATCAAAGAGAGAAGCAACCTCTAGAACTAAGGAGAAATTTCCCAATGGAACAATAAACCTGTGGAACAGCTTGCCTCCAAAAGTTGTGGGTGCACCATCATAGAGGTTTTAAAGAAGAGACTGGACAGCCATTTGTCTGGAATGGTACAGAGTTTCCTGCTTGAGCAGGGGGTTGGACTAGAAGACCTCCAAGGTCCCTTGCAACTCTTGTTATTCACATTTGTTTTACATTGGTTACATTTACAAGTGGAACAATTTTAATGTGGGATTTTGTTTACTCTGTATTGTTATGCCTAATTGAAAAATCACTCAAGGCTGGAATAATTGATTCCTCACTTGTGAAATCATTTTACCAGTTCTGTGTATCAACTTTTTGAAGCCATTCAATTATTGGAAGTATTCTAGGGGAGGGAAAATACCCCCATTTTGTGGGAGTATTTTTGTAGTGAGCTAAAGTTTTTGTCTGCTGACCTTATGAAAGCTCATTTAATGTGGTTCGGCACAGGCCTTTCTTAAATACCACAGAGGCCTGTTGCATCCCACTCGTATTTTGCTCTGTCCCTCAGAAACCTTCCTTCCCACTTACGTAATACATAGCTATTTCTTTACCAGTGTGTGCTGATGCATTCCTGCTTCTTTAAATCGGCTGCCCCAGTGGCTGGTTTTCATATCTTGAAAGTCCCCCCTGAAGCACAAGAGTTGCTTTGGGCTAGCATTATTTATCCCTGGTTGTCGTTCTCGAATAGCACGTATTGCTCCATCCTTAAAATGTGCAATTACAGGAGCTAATGACAAAGAGCAGCACCAGCTTCTCTCCCTTTGGTGCTGGCAGGAGACTCGGGCGAAGGCTGAGCGAGCTGCAAAGCCTTTGCCGCCCCGTTTTCTCCAAGGGGGCTGGGAAAAGAGCTGCACGCGCGAGGGCCTGCTGCTGCTAAGTGTGGGCAGGGTTTTTGCAAACTCCATCCGGTCCTTTCTCTACACCTCTGCATTGACTGCAGGAGGCCCTGGAAAACCTGCTCCCGTTCAAGGGGGAGGGGGGGGGAGAACAATTGGCAAGAGGCTCCCTTTCAACTCTACTCCTCCTTAGAGGGGGTTGCATCTTGGGGGAGAATAGAACATAGAACAGAACCCTAATTTGGGATAAGGTTTGCAAACCTGAAATGGCTGAGTGAAGAGTATTCAATCAGAATAGATCCAGAAGGGACCTTGGAGGTCTTCTAGTCCAGCCCCCTGCTCAGGCAAGAGATCCTATACCATTTCAGAGAGCTGGCTGTCTAGTCTTTTCTTAAAAACTTCCAGTGATGAAGCACCCACAGCTTCTGAAAGAAAGCTTTTCCACTGCTTAATTGTCCTCACTGTTAGGAAGTTTCTCCTAAATTCTAGGTTGCTTCTCTCCTTGATTAGTTTCCTTCCATTGCTTCTTGTCCTGCCTTCGGGTGCTTTGGAAAACAAGCTGATTTCTTCTTTGTGGTGGCCCCTCAAATACTGGAACATTGCTTTCATATTATCACCTCTTGTCCTCCTTTTCTCTAGACTGGCCATACCCAAATCCTCCATTCATTCTTCATGTGTTTTGGTCTCCAGGCCTTTAATTATCTTAGTTGCTGCTCTTTGCACTTTTTCAAGTTGTAACTTAAGGAAGTAAATCTAATCTAATCAGGTTTAATATGAATCCTAATTTAATTCAGTGTTTGGGTTTTCACCCAAGTTACTATTTAACTTGGCCATCTACTTTAATAGAAAAACAAAATAGAGGAAAACAATCAAATTGATGCAGTAAAAGGCATGTTGAAGGTGTTAAATGACTATTCTGCCTCCAGACGTCTCCATATTTTAACAAATCCTGGATGGGGTTTTCCAGTGCTGCTATTCGAGTTTCTTAAGAATAAAGATACATCTAAGAGCCAATTTGGTGTAGTGGTTAAAGGCCCCAAACTAGAAATGATGGTATTCTGAGTTTTACTTCTCTCTTAAGTACAAACACAGATGAATGGCCTTGAGCCAGTCATTCTCTCTCAGCTCTAGGAAGAAGGTAATGGCAAGCCACTTCTGGAAAAACCCGCAAGGATTATATGTACACTCAGCTGTTGTTCCGTGTCTTTGCTCCTTGCTTCTAACTTTGAAGAACCCAACCCAAATTGAAAAGGGCTGCACAGCTGGCTGGACAATACTCTTCAGGATCCCAGGCTTAGCAGATGCTGAATATTTGCAATTAAAGGCGAATTCTTTTTAAGGATAGAGATGATCTGGGGAAGGGAAGTTTCACAACATTATGAAATGGTTGTTGTTCCCTCTTTATTAGTGGTTACCTCTGAAAATGCTTCCCACGCAGCAATGATGTTTTAAAATTGCTTTCATTTGTTCAGTGTTTAATTAAGGAACATGTTTAAGGGTTAGGTGAAGATAAAAATGGAAAATTGGTGGAGGAATTCTGAGCCAAGGAGAAGTAATGGGAAAGCTTGGGGAGACATCTAGAACAGTGTTTCTCAATCTCAGCCACTTTAAAATGTGTGGACCACTTCCTAGAATTCTGAGAGTTGAAGTCCAAACATCTTAAAGTCACCAAGATTGAGAAACACTGCTCTAGTGGCTCCTATTATTTGTAATGAAACTTCCAGAGGTTAGTGATTGGTAGTTACTCATTTTCTCCCAGGAATTTTTCTATATGATTTTTCAGTTTTATGTTTATTAAAAAAAAAATCTGTATGTCTGATGTGCTGCAGGAGGTTGCTTGAATTCGGTCAGTTGAGTTCAACATTATACAGATAGTCCCCAATGAGTGTTCGATGTTATAATGGACCTCTGCAGAATTACTTACAACCTGTTTTCAAAGTTATGATAACTTCACAAACACATACATCAGTTCATGTGATAGTATTTTAGGCATTTTGCAACTGGCTTGCATTTATGGCCACTGGTAGTGTCTCATGGTCATATAACCATGAATTGTAATGTTTTCTGCTGGTTTCTGGCATTTACTTCTGGTTTCCAGCAAAATAAAAAATAAAAAAATTTTGGGGAAAATGGATTCACTTAATGACCATGGTGTTTGTCACAAAAAGTGTCCCAAAATTGGGTCCAGTCATGTGATGCCTCAACTTATAACCTCCACGATTACGACTGAAATTCTGGGCTCAATTATGGTTATAAGTCAAGAACTACCTGTGTAAAAGCAATAGTGCTTCATTTCACTTGGTCTGTATCTTCTTTGTTTATCAAAAGATCTGGTCACACTGGGGAAAGTCAACACAATTCCAGACAAACCAAAATAAACCTGGCTGTTTCCAGACAAACCAAAATAAACCTGGCTGTAGATATTATGTAGTCTTAAACATGGTTGTCATGAATGGTCATGGGAATTCAGATGCATTTATTTAGCTTATTTATTAGTCTTAGGTTTTTATCCCATGTTTTTATATACATATATATAATTCAAGATGATAAACATACTAATACTCTTTTCTTCTCCTGTTTTCCCAGAATAATAATCCTATGAGATGAGTTGGGCTGAGAATGAGTGACTGGCCCAAAATTACCCAGCCAGTTTTTCATGCTTAAGGCAACACTAGAACTCACAGCTCCCTGGTTTCTAGGCCAGCTCCTTAACCACTACACTGAAATGTCTCCCTGTCTTTATGAACAATTAGTAAATGTTAAGCTTGGACTTCGAATATTAAAACTCAGGGTGTGCATATTAAAGCTCAGAGCGTCAAGATTCTAAAGCAGAGGTCGGGAACCTTGGCTCTTTCATGACTCATGAAAGCTGGCTCAGGAATTCTGGGAGTTGAAGTCCATGAGTCATGAAAGAGCCAAG
>JANHFJ010362385.1:0-10771 GCA_032468195.1 Cerberus rynchops
CCGACTTCTAAATGCCACATAACACCACAACTAGACTTGATACAACAGACTCACAGTGCCAGTGCAACATGCAATATGTACATACCAGTGGAATGTGTGTGTGTGTGTGTGTGTGTGCGTGCGCGTTTGTGTACCTCTCCCCTTCCCTCCTTCTACCTCCCCCTCCTCTCTGGAAATGTGTGCCTACCCCGGTATTCCTGGGGTTAGGGATTTGATTATAAGTCTGGCATACTGGCATTCAAACAGAAATAACCATCAACAACCAAGAAACTAAGGTTGTTCCTAGGAGTGCCCAGGTACTGTGGTCTGTCTATAGTTCTATACTTTTTCGTTCCACAAAAATAAAATCTCTCACATATTTAACTCAAAAAGCAAACCTCAAGGTTCCCTGGATTCCTGAAAGTCAAAAAGGCTTTCAAGAATTTAATCACCACTTGGTAAGATTTAATCTTATTTGTTTTATATGTTGCTGCACTTGATATGGAATTGGGGGCAATCCTAATGCAAGAATTCAAAAGTGGGGAGCATTCAATTATTTATCTTTCAAACCCCCTTTCTCCTAGCACCAAAGAAAGGAAACTTAAGCCTAAAATTGAATAATGGACATAGTGAAATCTCTGTAATCAGATAACTAAACATTAGTTTAACTGGAAAAGGCGAAAAACACTAGTATGAGGATTCACTCACATATCTTATGCTACAACCATTCAGATGTGTAATTCAAAACTAGTCAGGGCAACAGCATTGAATTGCTGATTTTCTGTCTTTTCTTTATGGAACTGATCCAGACATTTCTTTCTGATAAATAGATATCAGAGCCCAGTGGAAGGCTTGGAGATATGCCAATCCTTCACTAAAAGGAGGTATGGTAGAAAATGGAGAAAATAACCATCTGTCAACCAAACACTCAAATTCAACTTGTAGATAATCAACTGTGGGAAAACTTATCAGATAAGGCTTTTCTACACAAAGTCTCAGAGGAGAGGGGAGAATCTGTCTAGAGTCCATCCTCCTTTGAAATCAGAAAGGATTATTTGAAAAGGGGTCAAAAGGTGGGGGTCATAACCATGCAAACAAAGCCCTCCCCCTCTTTTTGATATGTCTTGACTTTTTTAATCCCTCCCTATGGATACCCCTGATCAAACATCAAAGGGTGAGAACTGTAGCTATCATTGTATACATCAGCTGAATTCTACTTGCTTAGTTACCTGAGTGGGGAAGATAAATGTTTTAAAAAATAGGATGTCCTTCACCTTTTGTTATGCTAAGATTAAGGGGGAAAGTTGGCACAGTTCACAAGATGACCCTTACATGCTATATATGGCCCAATTTTGAGAATTTTAGTTAACTGCAAAATTCTTATTTCTCCCAATTTTACCATTTACTGTGGTCCTGATGTATCTTAGGATGGGAAACCAATGCTGTCATAAACAATCTACAGCTTCCAGTTTGGATTCATACTTGGTACAAATGTTTACCTTCATTTGCAACTCATATTTGCTTAGTTGCTTTCTTTTGCATTCTGGTATAAACGTATTTATGAAACCAGTGCTGTTGTAATCCAGAAAGTAATTAATAGAAGACTGTAAACATAGATAGTTGGTCTTCTTGGTATCTGCCACGAGGCAAAAATTTCAGGATCAGATCAAATGTCAATTTCCTTTTGTGAAGAATGGAACTAACGGTGGACACAAATGTGATTAGATAGTGATTATCTAAGATGAAACTAAAAGTATGTAGCTAATTCACCTCGGCCCCCTCTACCCCAACTCACCTACCATGGGACCCATGCCCCCAGCCTACCGCATAGGCTCCACACCTGGGTGTCCTTCTATTGTTGGCCCTCCCCCACTTCTCATCTCCCAGCCCTTATCCTCCAGTGCCTTGTACCAGGTGATTTCCCACAAAACAAATCTCCCAGCAAACTATCCTGCACAGGATAATTAGCTGCATGGGATAACTCACCAAACATGGAATGAAGAGAGTGAGAGGCTGCTTCACCTGAGGCCAGGCAGCGAGCCACCTCCCCCCCCCCATGGGCAGAAGGCTAGTCCACCCCATCGCCAGAGTTGAAAATTTTTGATTTTTCTTCTCTTCCCCTTTCTCTCTCACACAACATACACTCTCTCATTTTTTTCCCTTCTGTTTCTTTCCTCTTTCTCCCCCTCTCCAAACCGAGTCTGAGTCTCCTGGACCATTGTCTGTGGAGGGCAGTAGTATGCCCCCATCACTGTCACCCACTTGCATATCAATCACACCTTTGGTGAGCATGTGGTGCACCTCATGATCACCAAGTGCAATGTCCCATCCCAGCTCCTCGGGGTGGGGTGGGGACATTGCATGTGGGGGGGAGGCAGCACCATCCCACCCAGCCAATATCACAGATGGAAAGCTGCAGGTGGAACATTCTTCCTCACTCCTCTTCCTCACTGGCTCCAGCCTGTCCTGTTTGCCTTGCAGTGTCTGGCAGTGGCACAGAGAGAGCCGGGTACAAGGAAGCACACTGGCAAGGATCTGCGCACTGGTGTGTCTTCTGCTCACCTTGAGACCACCACTACCTGCTGTGGAGAGTGTCCTTGGAGCTGAGAGTGGGCAGTTCCCTGCTTAAATACCACTGGTATAATGAATAGGCAACATATATTGTTTTGTTAGTCTACTAAATCAAAACAATGAAAACTAAATTTCAGTTAGAAGTTATACTGAAGGATACTTTCAAAAGGGTCAGAAATTAATAATGGGCTTCCTATGAAGATGGCTGGCTAATGACAAGCCCAGGAAGGCTTGTTTCTCTGGACTGTGGATTTTTCCATTTACTAAAAGAAGGCATTCCTTTAGTTTATATGATCCTTCAGAATTAGGAGAAAATCCTAGAATCACCCCCAAGATCCTCCATATAGCAGAGGTCTGCAGGAAGCCTTGGGAGTTGTGTTTCAGAGCAGCTAGTGAGTTGTTCAGTTGGTGGGTGGAGCTACAATCACTTTGTTGTTGAAAAAGCAGCCATTTTTGAATTTATTCTTCAAATGGACAATAAGTTGTGCCTTTCATTTTTTACATTTTTTTTATGGGATTATTATCTTTATTAGCTAAAAGAGGCTCTTTTTAGTGACAGCCTGTTACTCCCTTTTGAAGATTTGTGCCATTTTTGAGATTTCTTTATGGCTAAACAACAAGGAAGAAAGTTGCTGGAGGCAAGCTACAATAAGGAAGCATGGAGTATCTTTTCAAACTTTCACACACACACACACACACATACACAGTGCACCTGAAAGAACAGCTCTAAGCAAATCTACCAGTCTCAAGAGGACAAGTTTGGGACTCCTCCTCGAGATGGCTGCTGAAGGGCTAGGAACTTTTCTTCTTCTTACAATTTGCTACATTTACTGCCAGAGCTGATTCTTTGGCAATCTTGGCCACTGGGTTTGAATGGAAGCACTTAGGAATGATCCAATATGATTTTTGGATGACAGTAGACCCACCCAGGAATGGGAATCTTGAAGATTGTTTCTTCTTGTGGGAGCAGCTGGAAAGTGAATAATCTTTTTACATCTTTTCCTGCAGGCAGAATGTTTTTTGTAGACATGCTGAGGACTTTTCTTTTCCCTTTTTAAATTTTTGCTTTTATTCTTTATTCTTCAATGTTAGTTGGCTGTCAGAATGCTGTTTTATTTCAGCCTCCTGCTGGATATCTGTTTTTTTCCTGCTTCTCTCTTCAATTTATTTGGCTGGCTTCAACAACCTCTGTTTTTTTGTATGGAAACACAGCATGTGTTTCTGAATGGTGAAAGTGTTTATATTTGAATTATATATTATTGATTGTTCACTGCAGAGAATCTGCATTTTATTAATCTGTAAAAGGTATTTGAATCAAAATAGTCAGAAAATATCTTCTTTGTTCTTTTTTGTATTATCTGCTGTTCTTATCTACTCCACTGAGCAACAACATATACAATTACAGAGAGAAGGAGGAGACTGACACTTGGGGGAGGAGGGAAGAAACTGTCTAGCAACATGCAATCTTTAGCTGAATTTTTTTCTAAAAGGTTTGATGAATTCATAAAGACTGTGGAAAACATTCTTAACAAACTGACTCTAAATATTTTAAATCCACAGAAGGAACTTGCTTTCAAAACAGTAAATATAGATTCAGAAACAATACAGACTGTGAAAAAGATTCAGAGAAACATGAACTCAGAAATAGCAGAGTCAACTTCATACCTCTTCCTGAAGCTCAGTCCTATACTTTTATACAACATCTGAGAACTCTCTGATCAGATAAGTGGCAAATGGGTTTTTCTTTTTAAAGCAACTTGAAGAAGCATGGGAAATGGACTTATTATATTTAGTTGAAGAACAATTTTATCTGTTTTGGGGGGAGATATATTGGCTTTAAAGATTGGACATGTTGTATACAATCAATCAGAAATTAATAAGAGACGGTATTAAGAAACAAACATGAATATTTGATCTGGCGCCAATTAGGGTTACTATTTGGGATGATTTGTGATTGATGCTGTGGTAAATTTTCTATGAGTTGATGAACAACAGTTCATTAACAAAGAGTTTTAGCATTTCAATTTTGTCTTGCTTTTATTATTATTAATTCTTACTACTTTTATATTCTTTTATATATTTATTATTATTATTATTATTTCCTGATAACTGTTTTGTTATTAATATAGTATGTGGATGACAAGCTAATGATTTGTAAACAAATAATTTAGTAGTGTAAAATTCTTTTGGCCAGTTTACAATGGGTGGAAAATTAACATTATTGTATTATCAGTTGTCAACTAAGGTGGATATTAGGTGTATCTATGTTAGACTTTTTTAAAGATACTTTTTCATTTTAATTTCTTATTATATTTTTCTTTTCTCTTTTTTTCTTTTAAATATTTTGATGTTCTGTATTTTAACTCTCTTTGAATAAACTAAATATTATACAGAAAGAAAAAAGAGGACAAATTTTGGAGTTTTTCTTCATGGATATTAACAAGGTTGAGAATTCCTTGGAAAAAAAGATCTTTGATAGACATTTCACAGAAGAAAAAGATTTTATTCTATGAGGATAAACTGGAGGGAGTAACTTAAATTTAATGAGTTAATCAGGATGGATTTTTCTAGTCTGATAAAAGCAATTAAAGAAAGTTCTAATGTAGTTTTGTGTTTATAAAGTGGCTTTGAAAATGCTTTTGTTCATATAAGATGCTAGACTAATTCCTAAAGCTTGTAAAATATTATTGAAAGTGAATTTGAAAATATGACTGTTAATAGGAGTTTTAAAAATGTTGTATTAGAATTTATTGATTTTAGTGTCAGGGTTCCAAATAACAGTCCAGATGAAATCAAAACTCAAGGTCAGAGGCTTCTTCTAAGTAAAGATTTATTAGATGTGTCATATAGGCACAGCTGGTGAAAACTTGACTCTGAAGCTCCCTGGGTTTTCCCCACTCCCCATTACACACAACCATCACATGCCCTAATCAGGTCACCCACCCAAATCTGGATAGCTACATCCACACCCCTCTAAGTGCTGGTGTCCTTGGTTCCCAGAAGAAATAAAGTTATTTTGGCTACATATCTCTCCAGATATCTCTACTCCCTTCTTCCTTTCCCATAGCTCTGTCCAGCCTTGCTGTGGCAATCCTGAAGAAGTTCCAAGATGGCTCCAGGGTTGACATTTAGATTAAAGAATCTGAGAGAGTATAGTAAATTTTGTTAATGTAAATGATAGCAATCTATAAAAATTAATAAGTGTAAACAGAAATATATATTATTTTCCACAGCAAGAAAAAATAGAAATGATTAAATTGATTTATTTATTCAAAGAAATGAACATAATTGTTTCTATTTGGAAACTGCTTCTCAATTTTTTGCTTATGATGGGAAAAATGAAACTTTGATTTTGGTTTTGCTGTTTAGATAAGTTTGTTGTTATAGAAATGGCTAGTATATATTACTGTGTAAAAGTAAAAAGCTGAGGGTGTAATGTTATTATCCTCTACTGTGCTAAAAAGTCACAAATCAATGTCTTTTTTCCCTTTTCCCCTTCTACCTCACACTTTCTCCTTTTCTCTTTTCTCCTCCCCTAGTTTCTCATTAGTTTTATCTTTTGTATTTTATATTCTGATAAACTAATAAAAATTTAAATGCAAAAAAGTTAATCGTAATCAACAGTGATATCTGTCTCTATAATTACACTGTGTCTAAAAGATGTTACTGAAGAATAACAAGTTTTATCTGACAAGACAAAGAATTGAAAATGGATTTACAAATGACAGATTACATGAATAAAATAGAAAAAGATGTTACACTGGACATATGAAAGAAACTGATATTTTCATAATTAAAAGGAACAGACAAAGAATAAACCATGAGAGCAACCTGGATCATTTTCCTACATTGGATTTATAAAAGAGACTTGTTAAAATTTTTAAGAAACTCATGATAGAGGACAAAGAAGAAATGAAATCAGATTCTATGACATTATTTGAATGAACTAAACATTAAGATTGTAAGAAATAAAAAGAATATAAAGTTGGTTTATTTGTTCAAAATTAACATAGATATGTTCTTATTTCTGATAGCCCTTAATACACTTTTGCTGATACCAGGACTGAACTGAGGTGCTTTATGGATTTGTTTATAGAAAAAAAAATGGGATTTGGGAAGAAAAGATCATTTATATTTTAAGAAATACTGATAAGTTAGTAAAATTGTTTATGATTGTTGTGATGAAAGTTGGAAGCCACTTATTTATATATTTTCTTTTTTCTTTATTTCATTCTTATTTTTATTTTATTTTTCTGCCTTTCCTATTTTTTTCTATTTGCACCTCTTACTTCTTTCTATTTTGCTAACTTTCTTTCAGTTTACAACAGTTTTTATTATTGTAATTATAATTTTTATTAAAATTATCTGGGGAAAAAGGGAAATTCTATGAAAGTGTTTGTCATTGCCTCCTTAAATAATAGTTTTCTGTTTTTCAGTTTAGGCTATACTTCTTGCGTTTCTTGGTAATGTCCCACCCAAATATTAATCAGCTTTGACCTGTTTAGCATTTTGAAATCAGCTAAACATTGCCAAAAGATATTAGCAACAGTTTTAAGCTGACATTTGATACTTGAAAGCTCCACTGAATTCGGTGGGAATTTTGAGTAGAAATGTATATAGGATCATGCCACTAAAACCAGAAAATAAACCTTACAACAATACCTTACTTCTTATGTCCATCTGAAATCTCACAGGATTTTTAATGTATGCTTTAAGCCAGATTAATAAATAGGAAGCAATTCAATAAATAATGATCAGAATCAGGGATAGCTGCCTAGTAAAGAGAAATATTGCATAATTGAGTGGAAAAATAATTTTATAGCACATATGCAGGTAGTCCTCCACTTAACAACCATTCGTTTAGTGACTGTTTGAAATTACAATAACATTGAAAAAATAATTTATGATCAATTTTCATGCTTACGACCATTGCAGCATCCCCATGGTCAGGCTCCTGGCAACTGCCATGTATTTGTGACAATTGCTCTGTCCTGTGGCATGTGATCACCATTGTGATCACCATCACCATGTGATCACCAAGCTTGGCTTCCTTCAAGCAAAGCCAATGAGGAAGTCAGATTTGCTTAATTACACTGCAAGTAATTCGCTTATCAACTGTGGCAAAAGAAAATCATAAAATGGGGCAAAACTTACTTAACAACTACCTTGCTTAGCAATTGAAGTTTTGGGCTCAATTTTGGTCATAAGTTGAGGACTACTTATGGAATGAAATGGAATGGAACGGAATGGGAGAGAAGGGAAGGGAAGGGAAGGGAAGGGAAGGGAAGGGAAGGGAAGAGAAGAGAAGAGAAGAGAAGAGAAGAGAAGAGAAGAGAAGAGAAGAGAAGAGAAGAGAAGAGAAGAGAAGAGAGGACCTTGGAGATCTAGTGTAACCCCCTGCTCAGGCAGGAAACTATATTATTTCAGACAAATGATTGTTCAATCTCTTCTTAAAAACTCCCAGTGTTGAAGCGTTCAAAATGTCTAGGTAATTTGTTCTACCGATTAATGAAATTTCTCCTTAGTTCTAGAGTCCTTCTCTCCTTGATTAGTTTCCACCCGTTGCTTTTTGTTTTGCTTTCAGGTGCTTTGGAGAATAGCTTGACTGCATTGCTAAATAGCAAAACCCAATTCCAGCTGGCATTCTTTATATGTTTTAGCTTCCAGTCTCCTAATCATCTTTGTTGACTTTCTCTACACTCTTTCTAGAGACCCAAAACTAGATGCATTCCAAGTGTGGCCTTAAAATGGTATTAATACTTCATGTGATCTTGATTCTATCCCTCTGTTAATGCAGCTTAGAACTGTATTGGCTTGTCTGGCTCATAGTTAAGTGATTGACCAGTTCATATCTAAATGATTGTCCATTAGGACTCTCACAGTTACTATGTTGACCCAGTTACCACCTATATTATACCTGTGCATTTGTGGTTTTTGGCCTAAATATAAAATATTACTTTTTCCACCATTAAATTTATTTTTATTAGATAGCACCCAATGTTCAACGCTGTCAAGATCTTTTTGTATCTCAAGCCTATCTTCTGGGGTGCTGGCTACAGTATTCTTGCCAGCTTTGTGTCATTTGATGAGTTGCCCCCTCATCCAGTGGTGAAATTCATTGCCTGAACCAGTAGTAGAGATTTGAAATTGGCCCCGCCAACCTGCCTCTGCCCTTATCCTTCCTCATATGAGCTTCATTTTTTTTCCTTACTTACCTGAATCAGCTGTTGGAGTGTCTATGGAGCCTTTCTGATGATCCCCGCTGTCTCTGGTGCCTCTAAAAGCACTTTAAAGAGCAGTGCTGCAGTGCATTTGGTGCACATGCGTGTGCACCGAACCAGTAGCAAAACCAGTCGGATTTCACCCCTGCCCTCATCCAAAGAATTGATGAAGATGTTGAAGAGTACTGTGCCTAAAACAGAATCTTGGGGTACCCCACTGCATATTTCTCTCCATGTAGATGCAGTTCCAATGAGGATTAAACATTGAGTGTGGTCGGTCAGCCAGTTACAAATCTATTTGGTGGTGATGCTATCTAAACCACATTTTTCTATTTTATCAAATAGTAGGTTGTGATCTACTTTATCAAATACCTTATAGAAGTTCAAGCAAATTATATCCAGAGCATTTCTTTGGTCCATTAATTTTGTCACTTTTTCAAAAAAGATTTATAAAAACATTTGTCTGGGATGATCTGTTTTTGACAAACCCATGTTGGCTTTTGGTTATGATTTTGTTTGCTTCTATGTGTTCACAGATTTGTTGCTTGATTATCTTTTCCAGAATCTTTCCAGGTATTGAGGTCAGACTGACAGGTCTGAAATAGGTAGGTATTTGAGAAAGAAACAGAACATTAACATTTTGTGTAATGCTCATATACTGTTTTGCTTTTCTGCTCCAAAAATTACTCAAGTCTGTTTGGAATAATCATCAACATGATCAATACTGATGTTACTACTATTTTTCTTAATGTTAGAGGCTCCTTTTTCAAATGCTAATAACTATGTGTCAAGTCTAAAAGGACAATTTTGGACTGTGGTTTTTCTGCTGAAGAGTATTAGCCATTTCTTGGAGTATTATTTGGGGCCTTTTAGCTTTGACATTTTTTCTTTCTTTTGCAAGGTCGCCGAGTTGGCGAAGTGGGGGTTGGTGAAGACAACTCAGAATTGTTATCTAGTTTACATTCTTTAGAATTAGTTCTCATAGGAAAGTTTCCCTGGGCAGTTGACACCTGTGGTGGGACGTCTTAGGGAAAACGTTGAATCTCTTTTTGAACGGGTTGGTGAGAAATTAACATGTGATAATTAATGGGGTGGAACTTTTAGTTTTACTTGGGTGGAGAAAGCCCAGGAATTTTAGATTCAGGATTTCTCCAGACCGTACCAGAACAATGTCTTCAATAAAATCTTATTCTTTGGACTTTGTCTCTTTGGAATTCTGATTGTGTGGCTGATGTTGTGTGGAATCCTGACAATTAGACTATCAATTTGGATGAACTTCTTGTCCAGTTTCAGACAAGAGATGGTTTATTAGTACCTGGCAGAGTACCTGGCAGAGGTGAAATTCAGCTGGTTCTAGCTGGTTTACTAGAACTGGTAGTACATTTTCTAAGCAGTTTGGAGAACCGATTGTAAGAAGAAATCTCCTTTTGGGTTGTTGTTGTTTTTTTTTTTTTTTTCACTTTACAGGGTTAATACTGTAAGGAAGGCAGGAAAACAAAACCATTCTATCTTTATTTCCCTACTTACAGAAACTGCCCACCCAGTTACATGACCCACTCCAGCCATGCCCACCAAGCCATGCCCATAGAACTGGTAGTAAAAAAAATATGAATCCCATCACTGGTACCTGGATATTCACAAGGGGTCAGGAAAATCAAGAAAGTCAAGCTGGCCACAGCCACATGAAGGCAGCTCCACACCTAACACATTGCATGCATACAAAACATACAAAACCAGTCACCTGGTCGCCTGTAGATACCCTTGATCTAAGCAGAAGACAATGTGAAACCCAAATTGAGACTTCCCTTTTACATGATTATGTTAGGAATGTAAAACTAACAATTGTTGGGTAGATAATATATAAACCAGGATTGTTACTTTAAGGTTTGTTACTTTACCTTTAAGTGTACTATAACTTTAAGGAAAATGTGATTGGCTACTGCTTCCTCAAGCAGCAATAAGAAGGAGCCAGAATCACTTGTGATTGTGGGTTACTGGAT
>JANHFJ010369484.1:0-10736 GCA_032468195.1 Cerberus rynchops
TCCTATCTATTAGAAAGCTTATGATCCACTTATAAGTATAGTCAGGCACAACCGGCTGAGTCAGTTTAGCGAGAAGATTATTTGGAATGATGGTGGTGAATGCCAAGCTGAAGTCTCCAAAAAGGACCTTTGTATAGTCAGAGATGGCAAACCTATGGAACATGTGCCGGAAACAGCACATCAAACCATCCTGCAAGATTTCTGGCACGCCAAACCATCCCATGGGCAAAGTGCAGCCCCGCTGACTCCACATCCTGTTCTTGCACTTCTCATGCGCAGCCCCCCGCAGCCAGTTCTTGTCCATTGTGCGCTAGCCAGCTGGCTGTTGCCATGCAGGAGTGCCGAAACCCTGAAGTGCAGCATCCCAGTGCGCATGTGTACTCCGAGAACCGAATGTCTGGATTCTGATATGTGCATATGCTCCATCCAGCTGTTCATCGCATATGGATGCATGGCACGCTGGGACAGTATGCTTCTGGGTTTCAGGGCTCCCATGTACTAAAAGCCAGCTGGCTAGAGTGCGATGGAGCACAAGAACTGGCTGCGGGGGCTGCACCTGAGAACTGCAAGAACATGATGCAGAGCCAGTAGGGCTGTGCATGGCTCATGGGATGGTTTGGCATGCCCTTCTGGCATGAAGGACAGCATTTGATGATGCAAAAGGTTTCCACCACTGGTATAGGTCGTTGGATAGTCAAGATGTAAGATGTAATGCAAAGCCATATTAACAGCATCATCTGCCAATTTATTTGCTTGGTAGGCAAATTGCAAAGGGTCTAACAGCGGATCCATGATGATTTTCAGGTGGGCCAGTACTAACCTTTCAAAGGTTTTCATAAATACAGATGTCAGAGCAACTATGAAATAGACCTCACAAATCTTTTTCTGTGACCACCGGTGGTGGAGGGACCAGAGGGAAGCTTCTGTAGCTCTGACCAGATGTTGAGGAATGGAAGGATTTATATTTCTTGCAGACAGCTGGTCAGACCCCTACATCAGTGAGCTGAAGGCCTGCCTACCAGCAAAGATGGGAAAGAAAAAGAACTAAAACACATCAAAGGAGCCTTCAGAATGTGTAGTTGTCTTGAGTGGGCCTTCATCAAAGCTCAAGTAAGACCCTACAGGAGGTTCTCTATAACAGACAATCAGAGAACAATAAATGAAGCTACATTGTCATTCTGTACATTGCAGGAATATTGGAAAAGCTCAGGAGGATCTTTAGCCAACACAACACACATACACACTTGAAACTCAAGAAAATACTAAGGCAGAAGCTTGGCCAACCCAAAACTCCCAGACACAAACTGAGCAATGTGGTATACACAGTACAATGCAGTGAGGCATGTGCAGATCTATACATTGTAGAAACAAAACAACCACTTCATAAATGCATGGCACAACATAGGAGAACAAAGCCATCAGGACTAGATTCAGCAGTCCATCTGCATTTAAAAGATAAAATTTTGAAGACAGAAAATCCACATATTGAAGAGAGAACCACTGGTTTTAAAGAGGGGTCAAAGAAGACATCTATGTCAAAATTGAACAGCCCTCTCTCAATAAAGTGGAAGGGATACACCACCATTGATCTCCAGTCTACAACCGAGTCGTTTGAACAGTTCCAAGAAGGCTCCACACTCATTTGCACCACTCAGGTGACTTTGATGACACCGATAAATTTCCAGGTGGCCTCAATGACTCGCTAAAAGAATGCAAATGACCATCTGTTAGCAAGGAGTATAAATCCTTCCCCACCATCCAATTAGAACTGAAGAACTTTCTTGGATGAGAACTGAAATACCTTCAAATAAAAACAAGAAAATCTAATTGCCTCTTGAAATAAGCACCTTTGGGACAACCGTGACCTGGATGACTGAAAATCTCCACAGACATCCATAACTGGAGGTTTTAAAGAAGAGAGAGGGCAGCTATTTGTCCATAATGGTATAGAATCTCCTGCTTAAGCAGACAATTGAAGTAGAAATCCTCCAACATATCTTTAAACTCTATTCTGTTGTTCTTTAACATTGAAAGTTTCCTATCACAGTGAGGAAAGTGGGAGTAACATTTCTTCTTTACAGATGCTGAACAGTGTGTGAGATGCCCTGAGGACCAATATCCCAATAAGGACCGAAATCAGTGTGTTCCTAAGATAATAATCTTCCTGTCCTACACAGAAGGTCTGGGGATCATCCTTATTTCCTTCACCCTTCTTTTCTCTTTCAGCGCTGGCTTTGTTTTAAGTATCTTTGTTAAACACATGGAAACTCCAGTAGTCAAAGCCAACAACCGGGACCTGTCCTACCTGCTTCTCATTTCCCTCCTGCTTTGCTTCTTGTCTTCCTTCCTTTTCATTGGCCAGCCAAGGAGAGCCACCTGCCTTCTGCGACAAGCAGTCTTCAGCATCATTTTCTCAGTGGCTGTCTCTTCTCTCTTGGCCAAAACCATCATGGTGGTGCTAGCTTTCCTAGCTACCAAGCCAGGGAACAGCATGAGGAAATGGCTGGGGAAACCTCTTGGCAATTCTATTGTCTTTTCTTGCTCTATTGTACAAATTATTATCTGTGCTATCTGGCTGAGCACTTCTCCTCCATTTCCTGACTTGGATACGCATTTCCAGGCTGGAGAGATTCTCCTGCAATGCAACGAAGGTTTAGTTGCCATGTTTTATACTGTGCTTTGCTATATGGGATTCCTGGCAGCTGTTTGCTTGGTGGTGGCATTCCTGGCCCGTAGGCTCCCTGGGGCCTTCAAGGAAGCCAAGCTGATCACCTTCAGCATGCTGGTCTTTTGCAGTGTTTGGGTCTCCTTTGTGCCCACCTTTCTGAGCACCAAGGGCAAGTACATGGTGGCCGTGCAGGTTTTCTCCATCTTGGCCTCCAGTGCTGGGCTGCTGGGCTGCATCTTTTTCCCCAAGTGCTACATTATTCTTTTTCGACCTGATTTGAATAGAAGGGAGCAGCTAATTCTCAAAAGCTAAACACAAATGTGATTTTAAGTGTGTACAAATGAGAAGCATCAGTGGACCCATTTGCTTATTTCAGTTCCCCCAATCAGTTTTAGACTGAATATGACCATTTCTTACAGAATCATCGTATCTGTTTTACACTTGGGTTCTTAGGGCTATCCCATTTTTTTAAAAAAAATCCCTCTTCTTTTAAAGTTATTGTAGAATCAGAATTTTACATTTTTCAAAAAACAAAAAGTTATCCAATGATGAAGGAAGAAATAAAAGAAATAATAATAAAGACCACAGTAGAAAACAGACTCTCAATGTTTTGTAAGAAATTGGCTGTTGTTATCTCTGTGTGTGTAGATCAGGGAAATACCTGAATCTTTTTATGTTGTCACATCACATCAAGGGTTCATTCTGCACATGATTACCTTGAGCAGTCCCTCTCTCTCAGCCCTAGGAAGAAGAGGGTAGTGGCAAATCACTTCTGAAAAATCTTGCTAATAATATGGCACAAACCTGTTCAGACAGTCTCTGAGAATCAACCATGAATGAAAAGGAGAGCCTGTTCCTCAACAATTATTCATGGTGCACAGCAGGCTTGAGTGCTAAATCCAAAATCTCCTTTTCCATGAATTATGTTGCTGATTTTAATCTATTGTTCCTTCAAGAAACCTGGCTAAATACCTGTTTATTTATATGCCAGTGTAAGTCTTTCTCGCCAGAAAAGAAGTCTGTTATATTTGGCTTAAATCTTAATGCTAACCTATTCCCCAATTGGGCCCTAGTCTCAAGTACTGAAATAAAGAAGTTTAAGATAATCTATAAAGCGATGTATAAAGGGATCTGAAAGATATGCAGGAAATATAAAAAATCAAAAGGAATATGTTACTTTTAAGTATGATAGCACCCAGCAAGTCTGCAATTTGTTCAATGTTGGAAAGACCCCAAAATCCCTAATAGGAAAGAATATGTTGGTAAAAGCAATAGAACTTGCAGGGATGGTAAACTGATGGCTCTCATTAGAAAAAAGACAAAATTTAATATTATTCAGAAACCTTTTGTGGACTTTTTGCATAAAACAGATTAAAAAACATAACATGGATTTGATGATAAGTAGAATTTATTGATAGGTATTGATGTCAGCTCAAGTGTAATATTAAAGTAAGGGGTGAATTAAAATGTTAACTATGTCTTATATAGAAGAAGAAGTTGGGAGTCACCTTTTCATATATTTGTATATCTTTTACTATTTTTGCACTTCTATTACCTATAGCTCCCCCCTCTTTTTTATGTATGTCTCTCTCTCATTGATGGCAGTGGAGGGGGGCTTTTGAGTAAAGTTTTCAGTTACTAGGAATGTGTTCTATTAATGTTTCTAGTTCTTTGAAGTTTCCATGAGGAATGTGAATTCTGATAAGAACCGGTTCAAACCTGCTATAGACAAGGATTATACAAAATCTCACCGCAACTTCCACCGAGTCCTTACAATAAAATAAAATTGCCTCTCCTAGTCTTGTTTCCTGTCTATTTTATCTGGGACGGCTTGACAATGACATTCTGGAAAAAACCCCACAGCTGTCTATGCTTGCACAATATGTCTATGCTTCACCCCTGCATCACCCTTATCATTCCTTAACCCCCCTGAAAAATGAAATCGCCCCCCGGGGGGGATATCATCCAGGTTAAGAACCACTGCACTAAATGAATGATTTATTCTTGTGGTGCTCTAATCTGCAAATCCAGCTAATTGTTTTTGAACTGTGATTTACATTAAAATGGGCTAGAACCAATTCTACTGTAAAATTCAACATTGAATGAAATACCCCTCAGTCTGGAAAGTAAACACCAGTACAGGAGAGAAAAAGGTGTAGGGGTGAATATAAGTGTCTGTTCCGAGTAACGGAGATGTTTTATGTGACTCTTCCTTGAGTTTTAGCAAATTTGGGAGATGGGGTGGGATTGTTTTTGAGATTTCTTGTTCTTAATTTACCAGTTCCCAAAATGCTTAAGACCAGGTTTCCTGAAACATTAACTGTTTCCATGTGGGTCTTCCTCTGTGGAGAAGGTGTCCTACCACAGGTAAAGGGCTAAAACAGTTGGAGGAAAATGACATTCTGATGTCTGTAATTCATTTCATTTGAGCCCTACATCAGCCCAAACGGTACTTTGGATATTATACTCAAATATTTTAATAAGTATTTATTAGTACTAATGTAGCCAAAGGAGCCTTCATTAAATATGGAAAGTCCTGTCCTTCCTTTTTGCCCTTGAGGAAATTAATCAGAATCCCCAAATCTTACCCAATGTGACCCTGGGCTACAATATTCATGACAGCTCTTCTACTGCAAAAGTGACTACAGAGGCTTTGCTGGACCTGCTTTCAAAGGGAGAGGCAGATGTTCCAAATTATAGCTGCGGAAAGCAGAGAAACCCACTGGTGGTTCTTGAAGAAGCTGATGCAGACATGTCCATCCACATCTCAGGTTTGCTGAACCTCTACAAGATTCCACAGGTAGATCTGTTCAGACATGATTTCATGGTCGTTTAAAAGGGGATAGGATCCCCATGACCACAATGGGAACCAAGAATCTGAATTAGATGTGAATCCAATTAAATTATTTGATGAGGGCTCTTATTTATATTGGAGGATTCTATGGACTATTTGAGGAAGAAAAATTTTAAGGGGTGAGAGTGGAAACTTCACTACCTGAGTAGGAGAGTCTGCCCACTTTGGATATCACTCAAAATGGCTGCAAATACTAAAATGGGAATAAATGTGAATATTTAACTTATTTTCAGGTCAGTTATACTTTTCCTTCCAAGGTTTTGAGAGACAGAAAGCGATTCCCTCTTTTTTACTCAACTTTTCCTACAGAAACAAATGAATATTTAGGAATCATCAAAATCCTCCAGTATTTCAAATGGACATTGGTGGGTCTTGTTGGTACAGATAGTGAAAATGGAGATAAATTTATGAGTCTCTTCACACTTCTACTCGACCAGAATGGCATTTGTGTTGTTTTCTCAATATCTGTTTCATCATATGTCATTTATAAGAAAAAGGATGTTGGTCTTTTTGACAAATGGAATCAAGTCAAAATCTTGCTTTACTATGCTGAGGTTTCAACCTTCTCACATGGATTATCATCCACACAATTTATACTGACCCATTTGGTGACATCTGTTGTAGGGAAACTTTGGATTACAACAGCGTTCTGGGATCTCACTTTCGAGTTGTCAAGTAATGTAGCTTTCACTTGGCAGAACTATCATATTTTTTCTTTACTTAGTCACACAAATAAAAAAATAAATTATGGTGATCTCTCCCAGCTTCAGTCCTTTACTGAGAGATTTATAAATCAATTATTTTCATGTTCCTATTTGAAGCATGCCGTGTCTGTGAAAGGCTGGACAAGGTGCACAGAGAGAGGAAAACCAAACAGTGTTTCTCAAGAGTTGAGGGAAAGAATTCTATCCCAGAATGGCTACCATATTTACCACACCATCTGGACTGTTGCACATGCTTTACATGCAGCCTACTCTCTCAGTTTCCAGAGAAGGGGCACAAAGATTAGAAAAGGGTTAGGAGTTTCAAGAGTGCAGCCTTGGCAGGTACTTTCCTTTTGTAACACAAATGTTTCTGCTGAATGGGAGAATCCGGTTTCCCATTCCAGAGTTTTTGACCTTTTATTGAGTTTTTCATGAATAAATTGTTATCTTTAATTTTGTTTTCATCTGATGGGGAGTTTTATAATGCTCAGAATGATGCTTGATTGGAGCAGCTTCTATATATTTCACCTAACTTAATTTAAGAACATGCAATATTTAGTCTCTGATGGACTGCATATGGAATGAGGAGATGCAATCCTATCCTTTAATGAACCCCATCCGGGTAAATCTTCCTTTTTGTACCCTATCTCAGACGATGCAAGCTAGGGGTTCAAACAACAGTTTTGTCATTGAACCTGTTGTCAGGTGTCTGGGTGGATCATTTGAAAATTAGAGCATTTGTTCTCTTGAATATAGCTGTTTCTTTTCATTTTCCTTTTGACTTCTTTGAATTATAACGATCTTTTTGCACATTATATTAAAGCTCTTTGGGTGAGAGGGAGGGACTGGCCCAGTCATGCTCCATGGCTGAACAGAGAACAAGTAGCTGGCTTTCCCATCTCCTGGTCCAGCACCTTCTCCATTAGTTCCTAATTAGCAGCTACATTACCACAGAAATGTGCTCTAAAATATTCCTTTTTTGCTCATTGCCATAAGATTCTCTTCACTGAATCCTCAGTTCATGAGTGAGACAGTCTTATGTTCAGCTGTATTTCTGCTAGACTTCCCTCCTTCATTCTGAAACAATCCAAGGGTAGCCTCCAGGTGTCTGAAATCTATTAGATTGTGTCCTCCATGATCCTGAAAGGAAGTCAATTCATTGGGAAGTGACTGAGAAGAGAGACAAAAAAAAGAAAGAGAGGCTCATTCAATTTCACTGCACACATGTTGACAATAAAGGTTTGAATTGAATTGAATTGAACCAACAAGCATCAGACCATCATTGTTTGGTTACAAAACAAGGTTGAATGGAGAGCTTCCTAGCTCAGCTCTGAGGAATGACTCTTAGCCTCCCTAACCAAGTCCTGAATTAAAGGACAATCATCTGTGGAATCAGGAAAATTCAGTCATTAGTCTTGCCTTTTCTAATTTCACCAATTGATTCATTTCTCTTTGATATTGTAGCTTCATCCTTTCCTGTACATCTCCCAATATTACAATAATTCCATGGAGGGAGTATATTTGGATGAGAAAGGGGACCTGGCTGTTGACTTTGACATTGTGTTCTGGGAGACGTTTCCCAATTGGACTTGTAACAAAATGAAGGTTGGGAGTCTGGAAAGAAAGGGATTCTCAGAGGATAAATTCAAGCTCACAGTGGACCAGACTGCAATCAGAAAGGCCATGCAGGTCAATGAGATGGGGAAGATAATTCCTTTCAGTTCCATATTTTGTATGTCTTGTTTAAAATCTTGGCTTTTTCCCAATGGAACCCCCCAATTTTGTGTCACAATTGCACATTCAGCCATAGAATTCAGAATTCCTCTTTGGCTTATGTTTGTTATAGCAATGATTGAACCAGAAATGTTCTGTATGGTCTTTGAAAATTATTGAGACATCTCCACCTCAAAAGGTTTCTTGTGTGCCATGGGGCAGGACATGGAGGACTCAGTGAAAAGGCTTAAAGCCAGAGGTGGGATTCAACCGGTTCACACCTATTCACTAGAACCTGTTGTTAACTTTCTAAGCAGTTCAGAGAACCACTGATTAGGGCACAGAACTGGTTGTTAAATTATTTGAATCCCACCACTGCTTAAAGCCCTTGACCTTCATTTGTGTTTCTTATCAGAACCAGGATCTCACTCAAGAGAAAAACCAAACAAAACCTTTTGTGGAGGATATAAACCATCTCCAATGGAAATTATAGCCATCTGAGTCTTAGAATCATAGAATCATGTATCTGGAAGGGATCTCATAGATCTTCTCGAGGCAGAAGCATTATCTGTCTAATCAAGGTTATGAATAATAAACCCAATCAATTCAGCATTCGAAGAGTTTCAGCTTTCTCAAAGAACTGTTTTATTGAGTACATCATGTCGGCATGAATGACAATGAAACCAGCTCTAAACATTTCCCATGGTTTCTGTATAATTAAAGAATAGACAATGCCCTCCCTCATTGTCACAGGTCACATTGTCCAATTAGGTGCTCCTGCACCTCTCCTGCAACTTTGGTAACTCCCCTCAATCTCTGGCCAGCACCTGATGCAATGACCTTGGTTCCCACAAGATAGTCTGTTGCTGATGTCTGGTCTGACATTCCAGAGCTCCCCCCACCAAGTGTTGCAAGCTGAGAAACAGAAAGATGGTTATGGTAGGCCTGATCTGTGTTGGTTGACACTATCTGACAGGGGCCATGCAGCTGGGCAAGATCAAAGTAACAAGAACTATGTAGATTTCAGGAAGTTCTCTTTAATCCTGTCTGAAGTCAATGCAAAATCTTGGAAATCACAAGAGGAATTTATCTTATTTCTACTAAGTTCATTATGGTGAAGATATCTGAAATGCTCCTTCTGCACCTGGATCCAATGCCATGTTGGAGACAAGCTTCCAAGATGCTCCCTTGTTTTCTCCCTGTGTATCTTCGCTGTCCATTCCATTCCTTTCCCTGCTCTTGACCTTTCTCCCTGTCTCTCCTCAGAGAGGAACTGCCTGGAAGTTAGAGGGCATATAAAACTGCCAACAAAAAAGCAACCTTGTCCTTGGCAGGAAAGTATGGGAGCAACACGAGAGCAGAGGTCCATTTTCTAGCGGTGGAGGAGAATGATCAAAAATTTACTTGAGACACTCTGTGGCTGCTTCATTGGTTGAGTTTTGGTAAGGATATCAGCTTCACCTATTCCATTGAAGGCTTCTTTTTTTTATCTTTAGCCCCTGCCAAGTTCTCAGTGTGTGGATAGTTGCCTGCCTGGATTTGTCAGGCTGCTGGACCCCATGAAGCCAATTTGCTGTTACAGATGTGTTCCTTGCGCAGAAGGGACCATCTCTACTCAGGAAGGTGGGTGACTCCAAAGACAAAAGCTGTACGTGTCTGGTTAGTTTTAATATCCACAATTATTTTTATCAATTTAATTTATCTCACACTTTTATTTTTTCACAATTATAAAACAAGGAGATGATTCTCTCCCACTGAAAGACAGCTGGTTCAAAGAAACCACCCAACTACCATCACCAACACCCCCCCCCCATATAAAATATAAAAGAAAATAATAAAGTATAGGAAGGAAATAAAAAAGCTGAGGAAATATAAAATACTGTATATAGGTGTATCATCTCTACAGTAGCCATTTGTTTTTTTCGCTTGAAAACATCTGACACATGTCATGAATCCAATCTTTAATCTGCAGAATAAAAATTCTTTTCCAATGTCTCAAAGTCATTCTTTTAGCAATTCCACAGTTTCAGTGTAAGGAAGTTCCTCAGAAACAGTACAATTCCAAATTTTTGGAGTGTAACTCAAATAAAGCTAACCTCTTCAACATTAAATGATTTCCATACCGGTGAAGAAGATGGGTATTATGTTTTTTCTTTGCAGATGCCAAACACTGTGTGAGATGCCCAGAAGATCAGCACCCCAACAATAACCGAGATCAGTGTATTCCTAAGGGGATAACCTTCCTGTCCTACTCAGAAGATCTGGGGATTGTCCTTGCTTTCCTCACTCTACTTTTTTCTTTCAGCACTTGCTTTGTTTTAAGTATCTTTCTTAAGCATTTGGAAACTCCGATAGTTAAAGCCAACAACCGGGACCTGTCCTACCTGCTCCTTATTTCCCTCCTGCTTTCCTTTTTGTCTTCATTCCTCTTCATTGGCCGGCCAAGGAAAACCACCTGCCTTCTGCGACAAGCAGCCTTCGGCATCATTTTCTCAGTGGCTGTCTCTTCTCTCTTGGCCAAAACCATCATGGTGGTGCTGGCCTTCCTAGCTACCAAACCAGGGAATAGTGTGAGGAAATGGCTGGGGAAACCTCTGGGCAATTCTATTGTCTTTTCTTGTTCTATTGTCCAAGTTACAATTTGCGCTATCTGGTTGAGCACCACTCCCCCATTTCCAGACTCAGACATGTATTCCCAGGCTGGAGAAATTGTCCTGAATTGCAATGAAGGATCAGTCACCATGTTTTACACTGTGCTCTGCTACATGGGCTTCCTGGCAGCAGTCTGCTTCACAAT
>JANHFJ010371628.1:0-10728 GCA_032468195.1 Cerberus rynchops
CTTCAGGGCTATTTTTGAATTGTTGTAGCTAAAATTAGAAGAAAAACTACGGAATAATTTTCATTTCATGCAGTCTTATCTCCTTTTCCTCAATATATGAAACTTGCCGTAGAGCCAAAGTGGAATCATCTTGGTTCTGAATAATTTAACAACCAGAGGAACAAAATTGTTACGTTTATGACTTACAGCTCCAATTATCTCATTTGTGGTCTTTTGTGCATGAAAGTATGGATATATTAATTTCAGGGAGAGGAAAAGTGGAAGGTGATACATTCTACTTTTAAACTATTTAAAACCTTTAGTTTGCTTTATTGGAATGTCTTGCTTTGCCATTTTGTTCTCACTTGGAGCATCTTTTTGTAAATTTTGACACAGTTAATCATAGGGTTTTTTAAGTGACAGACTTAACTGGGGTTTATAGGCTTGTCTGGAAGCCTTCCTGGGAGAAGTAAAGAACAGCAAGGCCATTGGCATACAATAGCACATGGATGGAGGCCTCTGTGTGATAATACTGGGGAACTAAACAGTGTACTTGTTAAAAGTCTGTACTTTGTAATAAAAATTTCCATAGTCATTGTTACTTTTTTCATGCATGCTTTAATAATTAAGTCCAGTACTTCAGAAAACTACAAAATTGGGATTTTCGTGCATTGGGAAACAAACTAGGCTTAGAAAATAAATGGAAAAACAGGCTAGTCAATGACCAAAATAGAGTACTTTGAGGTTTGAAAAAACTTTCTCTCATCCCCAGAAAATTATTCACTTATACAAAAGATATTTTTTTGCAAATACTATCTGTTTCAGTAGCTGAATAGTGTGAAAGTTATTTTCATAACTTTAAATAGTTCACAGACTTGCGAAATGCTGGACCATTGATGTCATGTGGATCAAAGCTGTGAAAGAAAGCAAAGTTCTAAGGCAAAGTTTCACAGTAAACACATTTTTGTGTATGAATATCTTGCTCTGGATTGTGTCACTGCCTTTGTGAAAACCACACTAATCATAAGTAAGCAGAAAAACTGGAGAACATATGTAATCAACCTGATAAAAATAATATATGATCTTTACTAGATTTGGCATTTCTGGAAAACATGAAAGTATAGTTGCAAATAATACCAAGTGAGAAAAGTCACAGAAATACAGATGAACAAGTGTCTTATGCTTCCTGTTGGTCTGTTTCTCAGATGTGGTGTATGTTTTTGTATGTGCATATGTTTGAAAAGTACACTTCAATAGAAGTAAGTCAGAACCTTCAAAATCTTTCACCAACAGTGAAACATTTTGCAGCTTTAAAAATGACACATATTACTTTTGCTCAGACATTCTAATGGGTTAAGTTGTACAGATTCTTTACACTTTTTGATCTTTTATCTGAGAAGTGGGGATGGCAGACTTTCCCAGAATGCATTTTAAGATAGATTGGTCTATTTGTCTCAGACTCACATATCCTCTGTTGCTGAACTGCATCAGTCAGAGTCCCATTTAAATGAGGAATGTTTTTGTCAATCAAATAAACATATTGAAAAAGCACTGCCATCTTCTCAAGTAAACTAGAATGATAATATAGAATGGCTTCCCGATAATGTTAAATTCCTTATTAAATAGAAAGAATTAACTGTAGAGCTTCAGTTCAACTACTGGCATAATACATTTGAGAAAGTTATACTGGAGGTTAAGAAAAATGTCGCCAAAAAAGAAGGAATTGTGTTTCAATTTGCAGAAGTTTTCAAAACAAATTTTCACATTTCTGTATTGATTTAGATTCTTGTGGGAATTATTAGTTTGCTGTGCCAAATTTCTTGAAAGGGTGGAAGAATACATTGCTTATATGGATGGCAGTTTTAGAATGACGGTATATTTATAAAGTATCAATAAACAGGAATTGCTGTGCCATTTGGGCCAACAGCATTTTTCACATTTTTAAAAATAAATATCTATTGTAAACATAAAGTACATTTAATTTTGGATTCATACACTTTTCCCTTGTTTGATATTATAATCAGCTAATGTATGCTAATGTTTTGTTCAGAACTACTATATATATTTTTTCACTGGGTTACCCTTAATCCAGGCTTCAAAAATGCTCTTGTGACAGTCTCCCTAAGGAAGCTCTCCATAACTGGGGTATGTCAAAGGGAAATCAGTTTGTCTCACTTTATCCATGCCTTATTTTTCAAAGACAGAAGGAGTTAGGTTAAAATATCCAAGGAAGATTGGCTTATTTGTTTGTATATCAAACTGCTATGACCGCCTATCTCACAAGAAGTGATTCTGTGTGGCACACAGCAAAATATATAAAAAATAATAAACATGTCAAAAGGAGTCAAATAAAAAAAGGATAAAACACACAAGCAATTATATCAGCAAGGGAGCCAATTCAAGATTTCATCAGTTCCCTGAGAGAGCCCCCAGGCCGGATGTTCTCACTTAAATTAATTTGAGAGAAAAGGGACTTCCAACTACATAGAGCCATAATCCTTGCTGATACTACACAGTACAATACCTTGAATTGGGTTAGAAACAGTTTGGGAGTCAGTTTCATTATTTTAAATTAATTAAGTTAGCATGTACCCTGCTGTTAATCTTTGAAACAACCTTTTAACATTAAACTAAGACAAAAGACAAAAGAACAATCTTTTACTTTGTCCTGCTTTGATGTCATATTGAGAGAGTGTGGCTGTGATGCCTAAAATGATGTGTATGTGTATGTTGGGAGGAATTAGTTTTATGTTTGGAGAATATCCTGTGAGCCGGATGCATTTGGGAGGTAGAATTATGTCCCTTAACCTTAAATTATGTCACTTGTTTCTTTGGATCACCAGAAATTTGTTACATGGGGAACTGGGATCAAATTCACATCATAAATACATCTAATTGAACAAGACAAAAATATGTGTCATTGGAATATTGCCTTATTCAAATAGCAGTTTTGTTTAGTATGTATCTGCATCAAAGTTTGTTTTGCCTGCAGTATCTTAACTGGGAGACTAAAATTGGAGAACACAATGGCAAAATTGACAATATATATCCATTAGAGAAGTTTAAATAAGTTCAAGCAAGAAACATTCCTTTCCATACAGTAAGTCAGAAAACAGAGTTCAATATCTGAAATATAGGTTTTAGGACTTAAATAAAAACTAACAATTGTTGCTTTATATCAATATTTGATATAAAGTTAACATATATAAATTATGGGTGTAGCTGAAGATATAAATAAAAGGGAAGGAAGGATGTAATCTGTTTTTCTCTGTTTTCACTATGGTTTTTTAAAAATTTAATGGCCTCTTTATTGCCATTAGCTTGTCTCCCCCCCCCCCCGCCTTTTAATCTACTTTCTTTGCATCCCAATATTTGCTTTTTACAAATTTCTTGTATGTCATTGCTTTCATAATAAATACATTTTAAAATTATATAAATCAATGATTATGTAACTGAACTAAAGCAGCTCTCTCTCTTGGGGGCAGATTGTGTAGATGCAGTTGAAACCAGTACTGAATGTTGCTGTGACACACAAAGAAAAAAATGTGCTTTCAAAAAAGAGCCTCTTGCTGAAATTTGAGTTTCTTTTAGCATGAAACAACACTACATTTAGTTACTTAAGCTAATTAATTAAATATTAAAACTTTTAACCTAATCCTGTGCATATAAAAATATGTGTTTATCTACTTTATGCTTTTTTTTTTCTTTTTTGTTGAGTGACCCCCTTTTTTGTAGGCTCTATTATGATTTCTGGTGTTTTGTCTATATATCCAGTGTAGAACTGTAGCATATGTTTCTTTGATTGTCTTTTATATTGAAGTCTGTTCTCATATATTACAGAACATTGGTATCCAATTTCTCCCATGATGGCATAACTTTACATTTGGTCCTTTAGATTAGATTCTTTACATTGAGATGACTTTCCACTAAATGGTTCTTAAATTTCCTGCTAATTTTAAAAATACCTTTTTAAACATTTCATTTCAAGGATACCTTGCTGATATGTATATGTTTAAAAACAATACTTAAAAATAATAGCTGTAGTAAATACTATTACTAGAAAAAGAACACCTTCAGAAAAATTAGTTTCCCTTTTTTTAACTCTGCATCTTGTGATTAAATTGCAAATTATGCAATATATTGGTTCAATTTTTTTTTAAAAAGTATTTCACGGTTATATTTAAAACATTTTATTTCTTTTAGACTTTTAATTTAATAGATTGTGAAGATGTACAGCTTGTTGTTCATTCCAACAATACTTGTGAGCTCTCTGATGATCTCTACTATGACAAAATTTTTTTTACTATAGCTCTTGAAATGCTCTGGAAGAATGATCCTTCCTTCCTTCCTTCCTTCCTTCCTCCCTCCCTCCCTCCCTTCCTTCCTTCCTCCCTTTTTCCATCCCTCTTCATTCTCCTTTCTTCTTACTTCCCCTCTTTCCTTCTTTTCCCTTGTCTTTCCTCTTTCCCGTTCTCCTTTCCTTTCCCTTCTTGGATGCTCAAATGCAAAAGGGGGAAGAAACATTTCTTGTTTTGTTTTATTTTGTTTTTTAGTTTGGCCTCCTACAGCCCTCTGCCTGTGAAAATGGAGCTCAGAGGGGGCTCACATTCTCCCCCCCCCCCCGGGCTCTGCTTTCAGCTGCAGCAACAGTCTCCTGAAACCCTCTGCAAGAGAAAACGGAGCTCGGTGTGTGTGTGTGTGTGTGTGTGTGTGTGTGTGTGTGTGTGTGTGCACAGCCCTCTCAGGTTCCATTTTTGGCCATGATGGCCTCTTGCAGCCCCTGGAATGAAAGCTCCATTTTTGCTAGCAGAGGCAGTTGTTAAATTAGTCCCACCTTTGTTAAGTGAATCTAGCTTCCCCATTGACTTTGTTTGTTGGAAGGAGATCACATGACTTCACTGTTTACAGGACAGTCCTGTGAGTCAGAGCTGAGCACCTCATGAGCAGGAGTCGGCTCGCGACAGAGGTGAAATTCAGCCGGTTCTAGCCGGTTTGCTAGAACCGGTAGTAAATTTTCTAAGCAGTTCAGAGAACCGGTTGTTAGAAGAAATCTCCTTTTGTTTTCTTCCCACTTTCCAGGGTTAATCCTGTAAGGAAGGCAGGAAAGAAACATCCTGGTGTTGTTTCTAGCCTAATCTTTGTTGCCCACCCAGTCACATGACCCTCCAGCCATGCCCACCAAGCCACACCCACAGAACTGGTGGTAAAAAAAAATTGAATTTCACTACTGGCCCACGAGCCTTGAGTTTGACACCCCTGGCCTAGATAACCTACCAGGTCCCTTCCAACTGTTAATCTATTAATCTGTTAAAATATCAGTTGGTACGTAAGGAGCCCGTAAGTTGCTCTTGGGTGAAATAATGAAGTCTGGTGGACACCAACCACCACGAGAAAGTGGCCCTTCAGCCAAAGGACAATGAAGGAGAAATGCAAAGGACACAGTGATTATTTGTTATGCAATTTCCATTCAGCTATGTACATTATTTTCAAGTTATCTTTGGCAGCCGCAAATTCCATTTTGAAAGAATGATACAGATCGTCCTGGGCTTACAACAAGTTTGTTTAGTGACTGTTCGACGTTACAATGGCACTGAAAAAAAGTGACTCATGACCAAGTTTGAATGTTGCACCATGGTCATGTGATCAAAATTTGGGTGCTTGGCCACTGGCATTTTATTTATGACTGTTCAGTGGCCCAGGGTCACATGATCACCATTGGTAATCTTCCCAGTTGATTTCCAACAAGTAAAGTCAACGGGAAAGCCATATTTGTTTAACAGCTTCATAATTCACTTAACATTTGCAGTGATTCACTTAATGGCTGTGGGCAAAAGGTCATAAAATGGGGCAAAACTCACAATTATCTTACTTAGCAAATAAAACATTTGGCTCAATTGTAGTCATAATTTGAGAACAGCCTGTATTGATCCGGGAATATATTTTACCTCAGGTGATCATTGATGTTCAAATTAACTCAGAATATTCTAGAAATGAGAACAGGGAGTATTTTAGGACCTCTTCAGAGAAGCAAATTATCAGAAAGCTTTTATGGAAGTTTGATATGAATTAAATAATACAGATAATCCTTGACCTGCAACCATTTGGGTAATGATGATTCAAAGATACAGGTAGCCCTCAATTGTGTATGACCACAATTGAGCCCAACATTTATGTTGTTATAAGTGAGAAATTTGTTAAGTGACTTTTATGGGTTTTCTTGCAGTATTTGTTAAGTGAATCACTGCAGTTGTTAAATTAGTCCCACCTTTGTTAAGTAAATCTGGCTTCTCCATTGACTTTGTTTGTTGGAAGGAGATCACATGATCTTGGGACCCTGCAACTGTCATAAATGTGAGTCCATTGTCAAGCATCTGAATGTAAATCAGGAGGCCGTGAGTTTGATCCTAGGCAGAGGCAAATATTTCTCTCTCTGGATACACTGAGAATTTCACATGTCATGACATCTGATATGGCCCCACCATCATGGTGCACATCATTTTGACAAGCATCGTGGCTGGTTATGGTGAGAGGAATTCAATTCAGTCCAAATCTTTATTGTCAAATGCACAACATGTGTGCAGTGAAATTGAATGAGGCTCCATCGGTACAATCCCACAAAGCACATGAAGCTGAAGGCTATGCCATCCCTTATCTAACTGTTCCCTTGGCAGTGGCTCTTCACTCCGTCTCCCAATGTCTTTTCCACATACCATTGCAAGAAGAGAGGTGTCATTGGCCAACACATTTAAGTGCCACTAGGATGGTGACACCTGAATTAGCAAAACTTGTTGCTGATGCATCTCTATCATTGGGCTAAAGAGGAAGAAATAGTAACCCATCAGATTTTGCTACACTACAACAAAGATCAACAGATTGTAACAGGAGGGACCCTTGGAATTATGGTTCAGTGAGGAGGGCTGACAGTTATTGTTAATATCAGGGGGATAATTATACAGCCTTACTTTCCCAGAATGACATGGCTATCTTGGTCAACCGATACTAGGTGGTAGGGAATAGTGATAAGTATGAATATCGTGCATGTCTTCAGGTTAACTTAATATCTTCAGTTCTTATAGAGCTGTGATGGCGAACCTATGGCACGGGTGCCACAGGTGGCACGCAGAGCCATCTTGCTGGGCACACAAGCTGTCGGCCAACTTACCTCCAGCTGAGCATGCACATGCGATTGCGCATATGTGATTGCAGAGAGCCAGCCAGCTGGTCTTCGGGCCTTTGCTGTGCATGCTCATGATTGCAGCAAGAAATCCAGCTGGTCTTCAGAGCTCTCCTGCACATGCACACACGATTGCTCGTGTGTGCATGAGTGCCTACACACAGCATGCATAGCATTGCATTGCTGCATGCATGCGCAGATGGTGCGGTTGCACATGCAGTGTACATGGAGGAGCTGCAGGCAAGTGCGGATGGGAAGCACAAAGCATGTACTTTTGGGCACTCGGTAAGTAAAAGGTTCGCCATCACTGTTATAGAGGATCCTGTCTTGTTAGCAAAGTATTTGTAGGGAGAAGAAAAAGCAGATCTTGGGGTTGGAGTCAAGAACGGACTTAGCCTAGAATCATTATGTGTACACAAATGCTCCAATTGAATTCTGTTATCTAGTGCCAATGTAGTACTGACCATTAGTTGACTAGTTTAATGTCAGACCTAAAGAATCTGGACCATATATTAAGTTCCATTTAAGAAGATTTAATCCTCAAGTCTATACAGCAACTAACAGTCAGCACTCAATTGGCACTAGACAGGAGCAGAAATCAAAGAAATTGTGTGGTTGCACCAATGGAAGCTCATTCAAGTTCATTGTACACATGTTGTGCATTGACAATAATGCTTTGAACTTTGAAGGGAAGCTGGAACATTTGTGGACATATAATGATTCTAGGCTGAGTCCTCTCTTGACTCCATCTTCACGTTCTGCTTCTTGTCCTTCTACAGTAACAGTAAGAGTCACCTGCCAACCGAGTTGACTTTTGCATGTGAAGAAAAGAGAGAAATACTGTGGCCCATAAGTTATGCCAGGTAGCACATCATGTACTCTGGAGTCAACAGAGATAGATGGTTGACAGCTACTGTGTCAAGTTTGTTATTGTGGGGATGTTAGTTCCACATTGTCATGTCTCCAAAAACGGGAATGTCCAAGGAAAGGAACTCTTTCAACATGTTGGCGCTGAATCTGGGAATCAAGGATTCTTCACAAACTCACTTGTTGATTGATTCCTGGACAAGTTGGATCCATGTCAGTGCGTGTTGTTCATTGTGTAGTTTTGCATAATGAATGGGAAACTTCACTTTTTTTTTGGAAGTGTATAATGATGACGCCAACCAGCCCATTAAGAACAGTGGCTGGCAGTAGAAGTAGCAAGAAAGGGAACACAGTAAGCCTGAAATACACAAAATTACATGTAGTCCTCTACTTACAACTTTAATTGAACCCCAAATTTATGTTGCTAAGCAAGGGGAAGGGGATAGGCAGGAGGAAGGGGAGGGGGCTAGGTAGGAAAAAGGGCCAAGTGAGTTTTCGCCTATTTTATGACCTTTCTTGCCACAGTTGTTAAGTGAATCACAGCAGTCGTTAACTTAGTCACATGGTTGTTCATTGAATCTGGCTCCCCCATTGATTTGCTCATCAGAAGGTCACAAAAGGGGATCACATGACCTCAGGACATGTGAGCCAATTGCCAAGCATCCAAATTTTAATCACGTGACTGTGGGAATGCCGCAATGGTTGAACGTATGAAAAATGGTCCTAAGTCACTTTTTTTCCAGTGCCGCTGTAATTCTGAATGGTCACTAAATGAATGTCTGTAAGTCAAAGACTTTCTGTGAGTAGAAATATCTTTTGGATGTGCATGTGTGGTTCTACGTGCCATGAAAGCCAACCATTGTGTGAACCAAACAATCAATTTAAGTGACGATTTGTTGGTGTGGGAACCACATTAAGACGTCATTGAGTTAACAAAACACATTAACGACATTTTATTAACTCATACCATCTTAGAAAGCTGGAAGGGACCACAGAGGTCTTCTAGTCCTGCTCAAGCCAAGAGACCTTACATCACTCTGGTCAAACAATCCAGATCAAGGGATTAATATCTCACCCTTCATATACTAAAACATCTCTTTTTACCAGTTTGTGAGTACTGTGTAATTCTTTGAGATGAGCGGCAAACTGGCTGCACTCTTGCCTTCTTTCAAATTATTCATTTATTTAGCGTGTAACATACAAGGTCAAGGAAGCTACAACGTTAAGCATGTGGTAGAACTCCTACCAGTCAACAATTGCTAGTCCATACATTGTGCCAGTGCACCACAAAAGGGAAAAATAGCTTCACACCATCTGGCACCAGCATTTCCCACCACTGAAATGGTGGTACATGTCTATCTACTCACAAACAATGCTTTCAGAGTGCTAGTTGGACAGGAGCTAGGGACAAGAGACAGGAACTCACCCTATCCCATGTTGGCAAACCTATGGCACCAATGCCAGAAGTGGCACACGGAATCATTTTTCTAGGCACATAAGCTGCCACCTGTTGCTCTTCTGGATTCTGGCGCTTCATGTGCACCAGCCACCTGGTTTTTGTGCACACAGGAGTGCCGGAAACTAGAAGAGCAGCTGCCCAGCACACATACGCGGTCCGGGAAGCTGAACTTTCAGTTTTCTGAGCGTGCATGCATACCAGCCAGCTGGTCTCCATGTGTGCATGCGTGCCAGAAACTTGAAGGTCAGATAGATGGTGCGCATGCACCAGAGGTGAAATTCTGCCAGTTCTAGCCAGTTCGGCAGAACCAGTAGTAGACATTTGAAATTGGCCCTGCCTACCCGCCGGAGTCCCTATTCTTCCTTATACTCCCTCTGTTTTTTTTACTTACCTAAATCAGCTGTTTTGAGTGTCTGCAGAGCCTTCCTGATGATCCCCGCTGCCTCTGGAGCCTCTAAAAGTCCTTTAAAGCGCTGCATGCAGCACGATCAGCGCACATGTGTGTGCACTGAACCGGTAGCAAAACCGGTCGGATTTCGCCCCTGCTCTGATGGATGCTCTGTGTCAGACACAGAGATAGAGCCAGGGCCATCCGACATTTCCCAGCCACCGGAGAGGCAGCTGCCATTGGAGGCTGATATGAGTGAGGAGGAGGAACTGCTGGGGCCTGTCCTGGATGCGGGTATGTGCAGAGCAGTTAGAAGCGGTGAGCAATGGAGGACAAGGGGTCGATTCAGGAAACAAAGCACACATGAACATTAAACGGTCCCTCCCTGGCAGGGGAATAAACACAAGGAAACTGGAGTGGTTGTTGAAGGAGACAACAGTTCATATTTCTGAAGAATTTGATCATTGCATTTAGTGCCACAAATACTGCTTGACAGAACTTAATTTACAGTCTTTCGTCTGGGAGCTCACAGCCTTGCAATTATCACCAGCAATTGATAAGGTCTGTACTGCAGATAACTCCTTGAGCAAAACAGACATCACCAACAGATTCAGAGTCCCTAGGAATGGTCAGGAGGGTGCATAACTTTTCAGCCGGTCTTATGTACATTTCCTGGAAAAATACATAGGAAAATCCCATTTGCAAAAAATCTCTCCAAAAGATTTGGAGCCCATAGAAATTGTTAGGTTTAGGGTTAGCTCTCCATGAATTAATAAAGCAATTTGTACATTACTCTATGAATTCATTGGATTTATTGCAAATAGGATTTTCCCATATATTTTGCCACGACATATACATAAG
>JANHFJ010372220.1:0-10726 GCA_032468195.1 Cerberus rynchops
GGAGGGAGGGAGGGAGTGTGGGGGAGGAGGGGGATTTCCATTTATGAAATAGTTTTCTTGGGAGGTAAATTTGGACTGGAACAGGAGTGGGAAACCTGAGAGCCCCCAGTCTGGATTCTATCCTATGAACACAATCTGCATGGCCAAGAGATTTGGGGTACAGGAGATTTTAAGGAGGGCACCAGGAAGTTGATAAGAAAATTGTCAAGTAGATTTTAGTACAGAATGTATTCCGGTAGGGAAACCTATTCAATATATGCACGGATGTTTTTTTTTTAAAGTTGGCTATTCTCTTTTGAGTAATATTATGACTGTTCTCTAAGTGAAGAAATAACTATAATGTAGCTTAAGAAATTCCTGTCTCATTCCTGCCCCCCTCCCCAGTTTACAATTTGCCCAGAACAAGGAATTAAGTCCTTCATCTGTAGCCTGCAATGCCACTTGCCAATTGCTTTTCCAATCTTAAGCCAAAGCAGGCAGGGATAAGATAGAGTGAAATCTTATCATCTGTACCTGCCCCATGGAACTTGTCTGTCAGCTGCCATAACTCATCTGGCTTTTGCAAAGAGAAGGATGTCAAATGGGGACAATTGATTTGTTGCTCTGGCAAGTCAGAGATAGTGGCGCAGAGAGACCAGGGTTGCATGAAAGCTTTCTGATAAAGATTATTATTTTAAAGACAAGATTAGTAAAAAGGAATCCAGTGTATCACCCCTGGGTTCTGTCTTTTTCTCTTTTCAGCCTTCCAACTTTCTTCATCTGCATTTGCAAAGTATATGAATCCAGGCTGATTTCTAGGGAAGTGGAAGACTGCCCATCAATGATGGCCCAGTTCAGAGCATGGGCTGGTTGATAAGGATTGCCCCTTCTAATAGGCAAGATAATTACTTTGCTGCAGCATGCAAGGAAAACAATCACCAAAGGGGCATGGTAGCATGAATGAGTCTGTGTCAGGGTTCCACACAGCATCAACCAGTCTGATTTCACTGGGCAGTTTGAAGACTCTGCTTATCTCTTCAGACTGGGCTTGGTATCCCCATTTCTCCCGACCCATGTGGGCACCTCACAAGTTAAAATCCTGTAAAAGAGGAACACACACCGAAACTCATCAAAGCACAAATAGCTGTCAGGTACAAGGAACTGAAGTGGTGCTGTGAGCTGACTAGAGAAGTTTCTCTATTGCTATATGCCTATTTACAAGACTTTCATCAGATCAATAGCACTTTCTTGAGAACAACCAGATAAGCACTCCAGGGATTTGGGTGTGTGGGGGCAGTAGTATCAGGTCTGCATTGTGTCCTCCTCTGCATGGGTTTCAGCCTAGCCAGTTGCTTAACTCATCCCCATACTTCAGCTGGAAATTCCACCACATCAACGCAGAGGAGGGGTGGGCAAATACTGTGAGAGATGTAGCTGCCATGGGGGTTATTTGCGCAACTGTTTGGGATCTGAATCTTAAGGATAGCATAGGTCTACTTGCTAGTGATCAGAGAAATGGTGGTGTGCCCCATCACCCACCACTCCCAAAGCACACTGTTGATCACACTCGCAACAGATCCCAAACCAGACCCAAGTGTTAGATCTGCTACGTATGTTGAAGTTATGATGGGACATTGCCATCCTAAAAGACAACTTCTACTATCGATTACTTACTGTATATACTATCACATCATTGTCAACTCTTAATGACCACATGGATAGTGTTCTGACCCAGTTCCCCAAACACGACAGTCCCTCTGTAGTGAACTCAAAATTTAGGAGTGCTGGCCAGAAAAAAGTTTATCTCTCAACGCAGGCTAACAAATCCATCTGGTTGGAAGATGAATAGTTGTCTGCCACATCTATTCATCCTTGCCCCCTGCCTTTGATCCCCAGAGCTAGGGTGGGGCATCGCTAGCAGCAATGGCTCTTCCTTCCCCAGGATTGACTCACTGCTCTCCTCTTCTCTGCCTTCTGCACAGTTATGCGTCAGGCACTGGACCCAGCTGTTCCTCCTCTTCTTCATCAACCACCTGGGAGCTGTTGACTCTGCATCTGAGGGCTGATGGACAGCCCAGACTCCGTCTCAGTCTCTCTCTCTCTGCCAGCTCCATTCCCTCTTCCCCTTCAGAGCTCTCAGATTGCCTTGCTGCTAACCCTAATTCCCAGGCCTCCTCCTCCTCCTCTGATTCAGCTGCTGGAGGGGCTGGCAGCCGACAGGCCACAACAGATAGATAGATCAATACACAGCATTACAGTCAGCATTGATTTAAGATTGATTTCCTTCTGGGTTGAGAATGAGATAGGGATAATGTCAAAACTGGGTTCATCCTAATGGTGACACAGCAAGCTAGCATTGCAGACCAGGCCTGCAATTAACAATGACTGACTAATTGCCATCTAGTTGGTGTTGATGAAACTACATATATTTTCTCCAGAATGGTGTGTCTTCCACTCAGCTTTTTGAGTCTTTCAGTGACACATTCATTGCAGTCATGATCAAATCTGTCCACCTTTGGGTGGCCTCTTCTTCTCTTTCCTTCCACCTTTCCCGGCATTACACTCCATAGGTACTCCTCGACTTACAACAGTTCACTTAGTGATCATTCAAAGTGACAACCGCCCAGCAAAAAGTGACTTATGACTATTTTTCACACTTAATGACCATTGCAGCATCCCCAGGGTCACGTGATTTACATTCGGAAGCTTGACAACTGACTCACATTTATGACAGTTGTAGTGTCCTATGGTCACGTGATCCCTTTTTGCAACCGTCTGACAAACAAAGACAATGGGGAAACCGGATTCACTTAACAACCGTGTTACTAATTTAAGAACCGTTAAGTGATTCACTTAACAAATGTGTTAAATTGTGTAATATTCAACAAAATGTGACAAGAAAAGTCATAAAAATGGGGCAAAACCTACTTAACAAATTTCTCACTTAGCAATATAAATTTTGGGCTCAGTTGTGGTCGTAAGTGGAGAACGCTACCTGTACTTAGAAGAGTTGTGTGACAAAATGTGAAAGTTTGAAAGAGGTTGCAATCTGCAGCCTGGTCCCATTTACAAATAACTTCCCACACTTCTGAATGATACCCAGAACAGAACTGGGACGGTAAACGACACCCCAGTCAAACAATGAAAAAACTACACACAACCAGGCAACTCATAGAAAGACTACACAAAGAATAGCACATATCCTGCTTGAGAGAATTCCCTGGGGATTGGCTCCAGCATGAATCCAAAAAAGCTTGGAAGACTGAATCTCTGGTCCTAGTGACTGACCCAGATTGGATTCTGCAGAGTGGAACAGTCAACAGCTCTGCATTTCTCATTTCAGCTCCTATGACTGGATTCTTGTTAAATAATTTTTCTTGAGAGCAGCTATATTTGCATGCCTTCCCATAAAAGAAAAGCAAGCGAGGTCATGCTTGCACGCTTTCTGCCAATCTTCTCTTGGCAGAAGAGAAGAAAATGGGTTGGGGGGGAGGAGGAAAAGAGATGGACCTTAACAGGTTGCATTACTTTCCTTTCCTTTTCTTTTTTTCTTTTTAATCACACAACTCCAAATAGGAATTTCACTTATTTTGCTTATTAACACCAGTGAAGAAATATTATTATCCCGGGCAAGGGAGTTATTTACAGACTTGATTCAATTAATTTCTTTCTCACTTCCTGGTCAGAAGGTGTGTTAAAATACCTTCCTTTGACACTTTAAAATGGAGTCTTGATAAATACAATGGCTATGAAAGAGGCAGTAGCTTGCTTCAGCAGTCATAGATATGCACACGTACACGAAGAGAGAAAGTGAGGAATATAAAAACCTATAATGAATAAAAAAATATGAAAGAACTGCCAAGGCAAAATAGGAAAACTTTTTTGAGGTTTTTGAGCCATGTCTCTTCAGAGGTTACTTCTTCTAATGCAGACCCTTGAAAGAAAAGGAAACTCCCCTGTAGTTCAACTTAAATGCTGAGAAATGTTTTTATCCTTGACTCGGGTGTATTTCAATGGCAAAAGAGCCTGACTTTGAGACAATCGCCTCCAGAAAAAGGAAGATTCACCAGCAAAAACTCATCTCCATCCATTTAAGATGTCTCTCTGGTCTTAAAGGATAAATTGTGCAATGAGAAAACTCCTCTTCCTTTCAGGTAAATGTGTCAAGTTTTTAAATATAGCAAAATACGTTCCTTGTTTGAAAACTTGGTTTATCTCAATCTTGCAGTGGCTAATTTCACGCAGCAAGATGAACCCACCATTGTTTTATCAATCAAATCAAACCAAATCTTATTCATCACATGCACAGACATACGTGGTACGAAATGCAGTGAAATGTGTATGCGACCACTTGCGACCGCAGGGCAAGAGAATAGTGTAGACAGGGAGGGAGAATAAGTTAGGGAGTGGTTGAGAGAGGTAGATTAGGAATACTTTATAGTCCTGGGATTGTTGTGGTTTGTGGTTTAGGGTCTGTATTGCCTGTGGGGAGTAGCTCCTCCTTAGTCTTTCTGTGTTGGCTTTCAGGGAGCGGAGGTGTTTTCCTGACCACATCATGGGGAACAGTCTGTTGTTGGGGGGCTGGGGTCCTTCATTATTTTCCTGGATGTAGTTTGGCATCACCTGTTGTAGATGGAGTGCAGTTCAGGGAGCTTGGTGCGGATGATGTGCTCTGCTATGCGCACCACTCTATATAGAGCTTGCCTGTCCTGCATGGTGCTGTTCCTGAACCAGGTAGTGATGTTGCCCGTCAGGATGCTTTCTACTGTACAGGTATAGAAGTTTCTGAGCGCTTTTGGTCCCAGGCCAGCTGTCCTTGGCAGCTGTTTTATTCCACTTTGGAGCCTCTGGTTCTTGTCAGCGTGTCTCCCCTCCTGCCATTTGTCTTCTTACTCCCAAGCCCAAACTTTACTGCTCCACATCCGTTCCTCCCTTGAATTTTATGGCAGGAGGAGGTCAGTGGAAAGAAGAAGCTGAAGATGGCAGACCTGACACTGTCCCTCCTGAGACTCTGGACTGCGTCCTTTCACATCAGTCCAGCTTTGAAAGGGTCCAGGAAGCTATGGAAAGTTGGCTGTGTGGCCCAGAATGCCATCTCGTTTTCCTATCACACTGTAATGCTTAATGTGGTGAAAAATACTTCAACGTATGATGAATAATCTTTGCGAATAATTTCTATTTGGAATTTGCTGATAGTGGTCTGCGACTGTAATAAATCATTCCCTCTGGCAAATAAACATGTCTGTGACAAGAATACTGGGTTCTATTGTTGCATAATTCTTCTATTTATCTTACTCTAAGGTTCTTTATTTCTCTTTCCCGAAAGGAAAGCTCTATTGTTTTAAATAACTCCGTAAACCACCCAGAACCATTGGTTCTTGGGTGTTTTCAGAGTCCAATAAGTAAAGGACAATTGTCTTGAATTAAAATGTAATTTTAATGACCGGTAATTTTAATTTAATATCAATTTGGAATAGAGCCTTCAGAAATATATTTGGAGGGGAAGCACCATTGCTGGAAGCAAGGGAGAAAAGGTTTAATAAGATGTATTCAGAGAAAGAGACATTTTGACATTGTTCCCCAGTTTTAATTCTACCCATTAACCTTGTTAGTGAAACATCTGTGTGATAGAATGTGCACCTGGACTGGAATAGCAATGGTGGAAACTTGTGGTAGGCGACAGAGGCCCAGATTAAAAGGCTGGATTGAAAGGAGAGGAGAAGGGAAGAGGTTCATCACACCCTAGAACCATGATGGTGAACCTATGGCATGGGTGCCACAGGTAGCATGCAGAACCATCTTGCTGGGCACACAAGCTGTCAGACAACTTACCTCCAGCTGAGCATGCATATGCGATTGTACATGCATGCATGCACAATTGCAGAGACCCAGCTGGTCTTCAGGCCTCCACTGTGCATGCGTGCAGGAAATCCAGCTGGTCTTTGGAGCTCTCCTGTGCATGCACAGGCAATTGCTCATGTGTGCCTGTGTGCCTGCATGTAGCACTCATGTATTGCATGTGCAAAATGCACAGATGGTGCGGTTGCACATGCAGCGCACGTGGAGCCTCACGCAAGTGCAGATGGCATGCACAAAGCATGTACTTTTCAGCACTCGGTAAGTAAAAGGTTTGCCACCACTGCCCTAGAATCTCTCAGAATACATCTAGTAGGTTAGAAGGTTATAGCTTTAGTCTGGCAAGATTCTGTCCATTAGGTGTGAGCAAATAAAGGATTGAATTCGAGCAGATTTTGCCATGTCAATTTTGAGCTTAGAACTGACAATCTGGGACAAGGACTTAAAAATCTTCAGTAATGATAGCCTTCTGCCTGGGAAATTCTGAGAAGTGAAGTCCATACATCTTCAAATGGCCAAGGTTGAGAAATACTGCTTTGGAATATCAATGCATTGTCATCGTTGACATCATTTCTGTCACTTTCAAGAGGTTTACCTATCTAAAGATCTAATAAAAGTTTTGGAACTCTAGCATTCCTCATCCAATGGTATTTCCTGGCTCTGAATTACCAGATAAAAATGTCTAGTTGCCTATTGATTTCATTTCTGGTCATTGTTCATGGATAGATTGTATTTGTTTATAACTAAACAAATAATAGGCACACAGACACTTAAACACATTTTTATGTATATGCCTTTCATCCATTTGATGAAGAAGTTGGTAGTTTTAGGAATTTTATGCTGGATTGTTAAACACACACACACAGAGAGAGAGGCACACAAAGAGAATTAAAAAAAAATATCTCATCCAGTGAGCACAGACAGAAAAGATGGGGAAGGAGGAAAAGGAGAAGGATAAAGAAAAAAGGAAAGAGAGAAAAAGAAGGAGAAAGAGGAGACAAGGAGAAAGAGGGAACTACAGGATTCATTTATTTATTATGTTCTTGATATGTTCCATGACCAGTGAAGATATGTAAGGCTTGAACTGAAAAATTCAGCACGAACCTCATTCTTCATGCAACTTTAATTGTCATTTCTGTTTTCACATTTTGCTAATGCCAAGGTCTGCTCGCGGTACTGTATTCACCATAATATGAAAGGAAGCCATAATTGTTTAAGCTGTTCCTCATAATTAATTATAAATGCCAAACTAAAATTGCTTCTAGCATTTACTCTGAGAGATCTGTTGGGCCACTTAATTAATGCTCTTTAAAACAAGTGGAGAAGAATTCTGTTAATATGTTTTTTTTTTTTTTAAAAAAAGCAGAAATGCATCTGTGCTTCAGTATATCCTATTTTAATTAATCATCCATTTGAGCTGACCACGAGAATTGTGAGATCGCTGAAGTTATTTCTCTGCCTTAAATGATAAAATCATGTTTACAGGAAAAAGGAAGTGTGATTCACACCATTCGTGAGGCCAAAGAGGTACAGGTCCTCTAAGTTACCCTTCTAAAATGGAGATTGGCAAAGGGATCTGTGAGAACTTCAGGATGCCATAGAATCTCAGCTGGGTTTCTCCAGGCTCTTTGCCCATTTCAATTTAAAATGAGAAATAAAATAAAATAAAAAGGGAAGCTAACAGCGCTGCAAAACAACTTCTAGCATTATCCTAGGTGTTTGTAGGCATTCTTGTAGAATAAAACGGGTGGGCGGCTTCAGTTCCATTTGTGTGTGTGTGTGTGTGTGAAAGAGTCAAACCTATGTAGTAAATAACTGAAAATTGGAGCAAAGGAGTGTGACAATCGGGACAGAAGAGGAACTATAACCTTAAACCTTCAAGTAGTGTTTTGTGAGTTACTTGGAGTCCCACAATGGTAGTCATTCTGGGACAGCAGCCATCAGAATCTAATATGTGTTCATCATTATCTGAAACTCTATTCTAAAACAGTTTGGTTTAATGTAGTTACAGTATATAAACTTATTTAACAAACATATATGTGCATAGATACACAGATACACAAGGAAGGAAGGAAGGAAGGAAGGAAGGACGGACGGAAGGAAGGAAGGAAGGAAGGAAGGAAGGAAGGAAGGAAGGAAGGAAAAACAAAAATTAAACATATATTAAAGTACATTTATCACATGCTTGTTGTTACAGCTAGAAGCTGTAACTTTTGAACCAACATGCAAATACAAGTTCACATTTCTTTTAAAAGTACTATTACAGGGCATATTTTTATGGATAAATCCAACAACTCTATAGAAAAAAATGTAGGAAGTAGTAAAAACAACATATCCCAAACCAGGATATTCGGCTTTATCCATATTCTGTGTTTAGGGCCCTTGTGAATCCATCTGAAAGACACAAAAGTGTGACTAGCTAAAACTGACACAGAGAAACTAACATCAAAGAACGAAGAAACTCTGAGTTTAGTTGTTTTCTTGCAGATGTTTCATCACCCAAACTAGGTAACATCATCAGTGTAGTGCAGTGTAATGAAACATCTACAAGAAAGCAACAATCTCAGAAAGCACCAGGGACTCCTCATTTAAACCCTGAGCTACAAATCTATCAGAAATTAACATAACTACTTACATATGTGAGTAGTTGGATGCAATCCACTGATCAACAATGTGGATGCAAACATTTCCAGATCAAAGAATGGCAGTTTACAAAAATCTGAACCTTGCCATTTCTCCAGAAATTAATCTCCATATTGCACAAAACGGCCTTTTTAAATTATCCAGCTAGTTTGGGCAGAGAGAAATGGAGATGGAGAGATTATTTTTTTCTGAATTTACCCAGAGCGATCGAGGTCTTTTCACCTTCTTCAAGGTCAAGTTTACCTCTGTAGTGATAGTAGAAACACTCATACCGAAAAAGACCATTGCTTGGGGAAAAAAAATATCCTCCCAATGTCTTCCTTTGGGATTTAACAGAAGTATAGGAAGACAAGGAAACTGCTGTAAAATGCAAGACATGACATTAAAACATTAACACCCAGTTGGGCTGTTCACTTCTAAAGAAACGTAAAAACACCAGTTAGAATTTCTCTGAAATTCTCTGAAATTCTCCTTTTTTTCTTTTAGAAAGTTCAAAACCCCAGCTCTCTTTCAGGAAATTGATTGAGAACTGGAAGGGGGGGGAAAGACAGGATCATTTCTCTGCCTGACACTAATGTATGTACAGTTAGACGTAGGAGTCCAATTCCCTACAATGTTCCAGGCGAATGGCAACAGTGCTGAAAATGTAGCCCAGGGCATTTGCGATAGGTTGGCAAGTGTGAGAACTCCCAAGCTTGATCCTCTTGCTGCCAACTCCATTCTGAGTCACATCCATCGTGTTCCTCAGCCACACACACCTTCCAGTTTTCCTCTTCAGCGTTATGATTTTGTAGGGTTGAGTTTCTTTGCAATATATACAAGGTGCGAAAATGCCAAATGTTACAACAGGACTGCATGGCTTACGAGACGAACAGGAGAATGGCGTGTTCTATTTATGTCCACCATAATTCATTATTTCTAATATTCTCATCAGCGGTTGAAGGTTTTCCAGGTAGATGCTCTTAGAGGGCAGGGCTGTCTTAACCGCATTATGGGCCCTGGGCACAGCAATGTCCTGGGGCTCCTACGACAACTACTCACAGGAATAAAAATGTGAATGGTCAATAAAATTAAACATATATTTATTTTATTGGCCCCTATGTGCCCCCTATGCAAGTGCCCATCAGGCCCATGCATTAAGACAGCCCTGTTAGAGGCATATAGATAGACAAAACATAATGTGTTTGCTTTCTCTTTCAATACTCCTCTCCTCTTTTCAATTTCCACAATAATACCTCCAAGTCAGAAAGGCAGACTATTGTTCTACAAAGTATTTCAACAAATTTGCCTTTATTTAACTAGGTCTACATTTTCCTCTTTCCCCTCTCCTTTTAAAAGTGGCATGGAGGTGGGTGGAGGATGCATGGATAGAAACCCTCTTCAAATGTGCTTGCTTGCTTTCTGCTTGTTCTGAAAATCCTTCAGAACAAGTGGTTTTCCTAAAGAGCCTCTCAATTTATTTGAGTAACAATTGCTGTGTATTTGGAACAACGTTGAGACTGAAATGCATCAGAAGGCTTCATCTCATGAACATCTGTTCCACCTTTGGAGGGCTCACGCTGAAGGTTAGCCAGTATATATCCCTGCTGGTTTGTCATCACCCCTTTCTTTTCCCAGGTGTGTCCAATGCAAACAATGACAATGTAGCTCTGGAGTTCCATCACTGAGTAGAGAAAGCTGGAACTCTTAACCTTGGAGGTAGTAAAATCCATTTCTTCAGAGGACATGAGGTTTAAAGATCCATGGTCCTTTGTCGCTTGTGAATCATTAGACCTTGGCAGAAGTGTCTTAGGGTAATTTAAAAACAAGAGAATGGAAGTACAATTTTTTATTTCTGAAACAGAAATTTCCGATTCTAGCAAATTTCCAGCAAATTAAGAGGACTTTTTCCTCTTCCTTTTTCCTTTCTTTCAGGGGAAACAACTTCCTGTTTTGAACTCTTCTCCAAATGCAGCCTAAAAATAGACCAAACAGAAGTCAGATTATTTTTATCAAGGTTGGAGATACAAAATCCATGAAAATTATATAAAAAAAGGCTCTGGAATTTTCATGTTGGAAGAAATATCCATCTGGGTTCAGTTCCAAGTGGGGAGAAAGACACTGAAACATGGAGGGTGATTGGAAAGATAGTTTATTAATGGACAGGACCCCATGGGTTTGAACTCCTGAGCACATAGGTGTGTGTGTGTGTGTGTGTGTGTGTGTGTGTGTGTGTGTGTGTGTGTGTGAGAGAGAGAGAGAGAGAGAG
>JANHFJ010377958.1:0-10696 GCA_032468195.1 Cerberus rynchops
GAGCAATAGGGTCGGGAGGGAGGGAGGGAGGGACAGACCTTGGAGGTCTTCTTCTAACCCAGCCAACCAATCAAGAACAGCGGGTGAATTTATTTTCCAAAGCACCAGAAGAAGGATGGACAAGAAACGAGGGATGGGAAATAATCAAGAAGAGAAGCAACCTGGGATTAAGGTCAAACTTCCCAACCGTGAGGACAATTAACCAGAGGAACAGCTTTCCACTGGAAATTGTGGGTGCTCCATCACTGGACGTTGTTAAGAAAAGACTGGGCATCCACCTATCTGAAATGGTCTAGGGTTGCCTGTTTGAGTAGGGCGGGGTGGACTAAAAGGCATGTAAGGTCCCTTCCAGCTCTATTCAGATTGATTGATGGGTAGATGGATGATGGATGGAATCCCCTGCTCAAGCAGGAGATCCTATACCATTCCAGACTCTCTTTGGCCTTGATGGGATGAATGTATGTAATCATAGAAAGAACAACAGAACAGAATAATCAGAAGGAATCCCCGAGGTCCTCCAGTCTACACATACACCCCAACCAAGTAGGAGCTCCTTTGCAATTTCAGGCAAATGTTTGCCCAGTCTCTTCTTTAAAACCCCCCAGTGATGAAGCACCCACAACTTCTGAAAACACACCACATTTCTCTTCACATCACACCAGCAAGAGGGGAGGCATTATCCTGTCCTGCCTGACTCACAGCGTTTGTTTGCAAAGCTGGCTCCTGGGTTATACCTGCTGAAAGGGGCTGCACCTTCTTACCCAGGTAAAGGAAATAAAAGGCATCGTTTGTTTCTTAACTTGCTTTACAGCAAAACCGTGGGTTGTTTCCCCCCCCCACACACACAAATAAACCACAAAGGGCTGGGGGTTAGTGCAAGGGATTAAGCCAGAAACCATGGTTTATAACCACAGCTGGCTGAAGCCTCACATTATTGCTAAGCCCAAATAAAATTACATTCAGGTCAAATTAAGAGAGCCAGTTTGGCATAGTGGTGAAGGCACCAGGCTAGAAACTGGGAGTTTCTGTGAATTGTAGTCCCATCTCAGGCGCAAAAGCCAGTTGGGTGACCTTGAACCAGCCTCAAATGTGGGCAAGTGAACACTGGTTCAAAGGCATCAAAGCAAGAGTTATAAAGTTGGAAGGGACCTTGGAGATCTTCTAGTCCAACCCCGTTCAAGCAGGAAACCCTATGCTATTTCAAACCAATGTTTGTCCAATCTCTTCTTAAAAACCTCCAGTAATAGAGCACCCACAACTTCTGCATGGAAGCCATTCCACTCATTAATTATTCTCACTGTCAGGAGTTCTAGGTTGATTTTCTCCTTGATTAGTTTCCACCCATGAAATCAACTATAGATGGCCCATATTTTAAATCTTCTTCTACCCAAGAGCATTGCCTCCCGATTCCTTTGGACTTGACTCTGATGCCTCCAAGGCAGTGGTGGACTTCAAGTTTTTTTACGACTGGTTCTTGGTGGGTGTGGCTGGGTCATGTGACTGGGTGGGCAGGGCCATAAAGATGAGGCTAGAAACAACCCCAGGATGTTCCTTTCCTGCCTTCCTTACAGGATTAACCCTGCAAAGTGGGAGAAAACAAAAGGAGATTTCTTCTAACAACCGGTTCTCCCACCTGTTTAGAAAGTTGACTACCAGTTCTAGCGAACCTGCTAGAACCGGCTGAATTTCACCTCTGCACCAAGGTGATTCTCCATTGTTTCTTTCTTTTTTTCCTCCCCCTAAATGGAACGCACTTCCCAGATCAATCTCCTTATCATCTTTTGCAAAAGGAACGGCTCTCGCCTTCTTAACCCCATTTCTGCTCATTTTCATGCAGGAGAATGGTGGCTCTTGGCAGCTGATGCCATGACTCGCCAGAATTCCAGGCAGACAGCAGAAGCCGGGAAATTAAATGACCCAGCTGGCAACATTTGCAGATCCTACAGCCCAGAGAAAGTGAGAGATGATACAGGAGAACCTTTTCCCCACCAAATGCTTTCCTAGCTGGTCCCAACGTGCAATATTTATGGGAGCTTAAAGAGGCCACTCAGCAGTTCTGAGTCTGCAAGGTAGCATCCTCAAAATGACAGAATGGCAGATAGTCAATAATCAGAGCCTACTCAAAGCACTCAGCTGGCCAAAGCAAAGCGCAACGCCTTGACAAAACAGCATTGGTTTTTTTGCCAAATCCAGGTGGAAGGCTAGCATTTGAGGTTCAAAGCAAGTTGCATTGCACACACTTCCCTCCGCCAGACCTTTCTTGCTAATTTTCTAAGGCAATTACTTAATTGTAGGGCCCAAACTGCCCTGCCAATAACTGGACATCACGATTTAGTGTCTTTGCATTCAGTGAAGATACAGCGATGTGTTTTCCTGATGCGAAGTCATTTTTTTCCTCCTAGCACTGAAGAAATGGCTCGATTCTTCCAGGTCCTTCATTCACTGCTGTTCTGAGGGTTGTGTAGACGATGTTGGCCACTGCAATCCTTCTTATCCTGTAATGCTTGCAAATGTGAAGCTCTGTATGTTTATTTGACAAAAAGAAGGTGTATAGATCTTCTGTCCAACAGGGCTACGATTCAGTAAAATCGATACAGTTTTCTGAAGGTTCCTGCTGATGTGTATCACTTTGCTGCTCTGAATCATTTTTTTCCCTTGATCACTCAATAAAATAAAAAGGGGTTCCAGAGAAAGGAACGAGTGTTTCTTCGTTCTCAGAGTGACTCAAGCTATGAATGACGGGCAGGGCTGGGGAAACTCAAAAAGTTAGCGAGGTTGGCGGAGAACAAAAGAGAGAATCAGCTGGTGGGAAACCATGGTGGAGATCTATTATTGTTTGAAGGGCAAGTCTAGTATCCTAAAATCCTACAATGCACTTTGATGATCACATGGGATCCTTGGAATTCATGTAGATTGTCGAGATTAATCCGCTGCTGAATAGAATCCAAACCACATCACCCTGGCGGATTTCTGCCTAGAACTGCTTCCACACTTTCAGTAAGAGGAAGTCCGCCCTGTCTTTAGCATTCCACATTGAATTGCTAGTTCTTCTCTTCTCGGGTTTGGTCTACTCGAGACTGTGATGAAGATCATCTCAAGGGTATTAGGGAAAATGCCTTTCTGGTCGATTATTTCTGCCTGACAATTGAAGTCATTGTTTACGTATATATGAAGTAACCACCTACCCAATTACCTCCTTTCTTCCCAACTCCCTCCTTTCTTCAACTTATTCCCAACCTATTTCCTACCCTCCCATTCTGCCCTAACTTACCTGTGGTCGTGAATGGCTGCGTAAGCATTTCACTGCATATTGTACCATGTATGGCTGTGCATGTGACCAATAAAATTTGAATTTGAATTTGAATGGCAGTGACTCACTTAACAAGCTTAGCAAGAAAAGTAAAACAGGGCAAAGCTCAGCAACTTAGCAACGTAAATATTGGGCTCAATTTTGCTCTTAAGTTGAAGACTAGCTGTATTTCAAGGGACCTTACATTTATTTAGTTATTTAGAATGAGTGATGTGGAGGTTTTACGAGCCTCAACAAGGTTAAAGTTTGACCTTGGACTCGTAGATCTCAGATCCAATGTGGACTTCTAATCATAGTTGAAACATAAGCTAAAGCTGCAGTTGATAATGTTATCTCTTCTCATGAAGAGTCATCTGTTCTCTTATTCATGTCTATAAATCTCAAGGAGATGTTATGAAAGCAGAGTTTCAAACTTGGCAAAGCAATTTAGTTATCCTTGTCTTTGATTCTCCGCTGGGTGAAAAAATAAATCCTTGAATCTAAAATATCTGGAACAGCAAGTCAAGGCTATCACACAGCTGGAAATATACTTCTTCCTCCTGAAGCTCTTAGCAGGCCCACCAGCTGGCCAGAGGGAGTATCTGTTTGATAAGTTCATCCTTGAGTAGAACAGCCAAAGGCAGGGAAAAGGGAAGGAGAAAGCAAGCAGAAAATGCAACACAAAGCTTGCATGGTCCTACTTAGAGAGAGAGAATGAAAAGGCACCAATTTGGTTTAGTAGTTAAGGTACCGAACTAGAAAATGGGTGACATGATAGCCGTCTTCCAATATCTCAGGGGGTTGCCACAAAGAAGAGGGAGTCAAGCTATTCGCCAAAGCACCTGAGGGCAGGACAAGAAGCAATGGGTGGAAACTAATCAAGCAGAGAAGCAAGCTAGAAGTAAGGATAAATTTCCAGAACAATTCATCAGTGGAACAACTTGCCTCCAGGAGTTGTCAATGCTCCAACACTGGAAGTTTTTAAGAAGAGGTTGGACAACCATTTGTCTGAAATGGTATAGGGCAGTGGTGGCAAACCTTTGACTTCACCAAGTGCTGGCCTTCATGCCGGAAGGGCACACCAAACCATCCCGCGAAACATGCACAGCCCTGCTGGCTCCACATCCCGTTCTTGTGCACTGTCATGCGCCAACCAGCTGGCTCCACATCCTGTTCTTGCGCACCATCATGCGCCAACCAGCTGGCTCCACATCCCGTTCTTGTGCACCGATACATGCCAACCAGCTGGCTCCACATCCCATTCTTACACACCGTCGCACGCCAGTCAGCTGGCTTTCACCATGCGGGAGCACCAAAACCCAGAAGCGCAGAATCCCAGCATGGCGTGCATGCACATATGATGAACAGCTGGCCGGAGTGCATGCGCATACCAGAAACAGGACGTTTGGCTCTTGGAACACACGTGTGTGCTAGGACATTGCACTTCTGGGTTTCGATGCTCCTGCGCAGCAAAATCCAGCTGGCTGGCATGTGACGGTGAGCAAAAACAGGATGCAGAGCCAGCAGGGATGCGCGTCACACGCGGGACGGTTTGGTGTGCCGGAGAGCTCACGAGACAGTTTAGTGTGTCATTTCCGGCACACATTCCATAGGTTTGCCAACATGGTTCTGGTCCCACCTTAGACATGAAAGCCAGTTAGGTGACTTCAGGCCCAATGACTAGGAGACTGTGAGTTCTAGTTCCCACTTAGCTATGAAAGCCAATTGGGTGACTTTAGTTGTCTATCCTGTCTAAAGTGAGATTAGAACTCACCATCTCCTGGTTTCTGGGCCAGGGCTTTAACCCCTACACCAAACCGGCTCTTTCAACCCCCTTTACAATTTTCCAAAGTGGGGACTTCAACTCCCAGAATTCTTAGCAAGTCGGTGAATTGTGGGAACTGATGGAAGAGAGCTCCATGCCTGTTGGTTTTATATATATAAAAAGAAATTATGTTAAGGTTAACGCTATAGAGGTGTAATTATCTTACATTAATTTGTTAGCAAATTCCAATCTTGGCCCAATTTATCTGGAGTTGAAACTAATCTAGACCCAGTTAGTCTTTTGCTGGAAGTTCATATGAAAATCCCAGAGCTGGGAAATTAAATAATAATAATAATCCTGAAACAAGTCTGGAGAAAATTCACGGTCATTTCCATGTAGTCACCAAGAGTCAAGCTTGACTCAAGGTCTTCTTTGATTCTAGGTTTTCAAACAAGGTTTGTGTAATTATCAGGTTATCTTAACCAGGCATTGCTATAGCCTTGAGTCTCTGTCTTAAACATGTTACAACGGTTGTGTTAATTGGTTGTACTTTCAGGTGGTCCAGCTCTAAGCTGGCCTGTTTTACACGCTGTAGTAGGTAGTGCTTTCCTTTACCATGGTTTGCTGAGTAAGCTACAACTGACTGGATTAACTTAATACTAAACTATAAAGAGTCATTTCCAAATCACTACTCTCTGAGCAAATCACAAGCAGGCCAACCACAATGTGTTGTGTAAATACAACCAGACTCAAACCAGTGGTCCGTTTATCCCAATGTTGTCGTTGTTCTTTTAAGTTGAGTTCACTGGCTGTATTGGTTTAAGCCTCCTTGCATAAATCATGACTTATAAATTAGGTTTTGACCCCTACACTGCCGAGTCTTATTTGGCAAACCATGGATAAGCCATGGTTTAGGGCTTCTGCGATGTATGAGCAGAGCAACTAAATGACTGCAGAAGTTGTTCACTTCTATACAGTCTATAATGTTGATTTCTATAATATATTGTTAGTGATTTGTGTCAAAGAAAGCTCTCTCCACTCCACGGATCCAATTGTGTACTGTATTTATTCATCACATTGTCATGAATGCAGAGTTAGCTGTGTTTGCATATTACAGCACAAACTCTTTTTTTAGGGTTTGTGGTGGTGGGGGCAAACACTGCCACTTGGAATATTATATCCAGGTTTGTTCATCACAATAAACAAAAGAAATTGAGAGACTCTAGAAAAGTGGTGGCGAACCTATGGAACGTGTGCTAGAAACAGCACGCCAAACCATCCCGCGAGCTTTCTGGCACGGCAAACCATCCCGCGTGACCTGCGCAGCCCCGCTGGCTCTGCACTCCGTTCTTGCACTCTGTCGCGCGCTAGCCAGCTGGTTTTTGCCATGCGGGACCACCGAAACCTGGAAATGCAGGGTCCCAGTGTGTACACGTCCTCTGAGAGCCGAATGTCCAGTTTCCAATATGCGCATGCCCGCCAGCCAGTTCTTCATCGTGCATGCATGCACGCCATAGTGGGACACTGCACTTCTGGGTTTCAGTGTTCCCGTGTGGCAAAAGTCAGCTGGCTAGCACACAACGGAGTGCAAGAACGGGCTGCAGGGGCTGCGCGCAAGGAGCGCAAGAAAAGAATGCAGAGCCAGTGGGGCTGTGCAAGGCTCACGGGACAGTTTGGCGTGCCTTTCTGGCACGAAGGATGGCATCTGGTGACGTAAAAGGTTTGCCACCACTGCTCTAGAAAGAGTACAGAGAAGAGCGATAAAGATAATCAGGGGATTGGAGGCTAAAACATATGAAGAATGGGTGCAGGAATTGGGTACGTCTAGTCTAATGAAAAGAAGGAGTGACATGATAGCAGGGTTGCAATATCTAAGGAGCTGTCACAAAGAAGAGGGGGTCAACCTATTCTCCAAAGCACTTGAAGACATGATAAGAAGCAATGGATCGAAACTAATCAAGGAGAGAAGCAACCTGGAATTAAGGAGAAACTTCCTAACAGTGAGAACAATCAACCAGTGGAACAGCTGGCCTTCAGAAGTTGTCAGTGCTTCATCACTGGAAGTTTTTAAGAAGAGACTGGACAGGCACTTGTCTAAAATAGTATAGGGTCTTGGACTAGAAGACCTCCAAGATCCCTTCCATCTCTATTCTGATTGATTGATTGATTGATTGATTGATTGATTGATTGATTGATTGATCGATCGATTGATTTGGGCAAAGTATATTTGAATCTCCTGCCTGCCACTGTAGAATCATCTCTCCAGCAATCCCCCTGACTTCTACTATAGGCAGAGAGAGTGTGCTAATTCAAGGACTAGAGGATTCTACTTTAACTTGATGTTGAGGAAGAGACTATAATCACTGATGATACTTAACCGAATTAGATTTGGGACTATGTTGTCTAACATAGGATCTCCAATCTTGGCAACTTTAAGACTTATAGACTTCAACTCCCAGAATTCCCCAGTCAGCATCGCTGGGTGAAGAATTTTGAGACCTGAGGTCCACAAGTCTTAAAGTTGCCAAAGCTGGAGACTTCTAGACAGATTCCCTTTGTTTCAGAGAATGTCTACATAAGAATAGTATTATCCAACTCCCTACTTCATTCAGTGTAGTTCAGTTGAGTTTGAGACAAAGACATTTCATAAAGTTTCTTCTTGTTTTCCCACTCAGCCATTCAAACCTATTAAAGAGTAAAATAAGAGATAGATACACAATCTGAATGTCTTTTCCCTGGAAATAGCAATTGATTTCTCTCTGGATTTCTCTCTGGAATACCAATTGATTTCTTTCTGTTCTGAAACATTAATTTGCCTTTCTTTTCCCAGTATTTTGTGTTGGTAAAAAAGACTACTGCATTTTTGCCACTGTGAATCTTCTTACCTTTCTGAAATTTATTCTGAATTTATGACATTGGGATAAACCTGATGGATTTATGACATTCATGTATCAGATGTCTTTAATTAATAATAATTAACCAACCACCATTAATGAGGATAGGACAAGAACACCTCCTGTTGAGATTTTCAGATTAGGAATTATGAACAATCAGAATGACAGAAGAGTAATAAAGAGGTGTACTTCAATTCTTCACAACTTCAGAAATTTATAGTAAACTTTTGAAAATGCCATCCAAAAAATTTCTAAAGGAAGACTCAAGCACCCTGAACATGAGGTCATAAAATAAAAGTTTAAACTTCATTGGATATTTTATGCAGTATGAGGTGGGAGGCATCTATCATGTAAGGATTGTATTAGATAAAACCTTTTAATATTTTTTTTGCTCCAATGAGTAATTTGAAATTTGAGATAAAATCAAAGATGCAGTGGCATTGGGAAGATTGCCCATTTCTCAGGAGGCTACATTTATCAGAGAGTAATTTGACCAGGCTGTTTCTTACAGTTTCCATAACCCCTGTTCTCCCAGGATGCTTTTTTTCTAAGCTTATAGGCACACTTCCAAACAAATCACTAAACCACTGTGCTTCATCATTACAAGCACAAATGGTTCTTGAGACTATTGCTTTCTTTCACAGCATGCCAACTTCTTGTTTGATTTTGTTTTAATAATAGCAAAAAACTTTAAGAAATGTTAAAACACTCTACTCATTATTAAGCATGTGCTAAACTAGTTAAAAGGTGCCTTCGTGAAGTAGCAGTCCAGATGGAAATATCTATGCAAGTGTGGATATTTCTCAGATCATCTCAAAAACCTCTTAGGGTATTTGCATTGAACCTTCAGGAGAACATAGTGTGCATGCTGAAACACCTCTGCAAATTGTTTTGTGCTGCCCTAAACCACTGCACTGATTTTATTTTGTTGCTTCTTTTTAATAATAAGTTATCACTGCAGCCAAAACCAATTAGCAATATAGCAATAAGAGAAAAATAATTGGCTTGAATGAATAAAGTGCTTGCTGGAAAATATACAACTTACATTAGATGATGATGGGCTTGGACATGTAAGCTATTTGTCTTCAGTACTGATCTGAAATAATTGGTCTTTATTCAGCTCAAGAAATCCTTCCATTAACAATAAGAATCCTATATTATTATGGTCAAATATTTACAAACAAAATCCAAGAAAACCACTACCTGGTATTTTCTTTAAACAGTTGTAATTTAAATGTTATACTTTTAGAGTGAAGATTTCAAATGCTGTGATTCATTTTCTATGAACATTAATTGCTTCCCAGATCCAGCTGGAAATAAAAAAGGAAGAAATTCACATTTCCAATTTTATAAAGGTGATACTCTGAAGCCTAACTTGATATCTTCTGAAGAGTTGCCTTTAGTTGTTACAATATCCATCTACCTATTAATTAAAACTGGCATGTATCTCATTTCACATGGGCTATGATTTTGCAATATTAGTAAATATTAGAGCCATAAATACTTCAACAATTAATCAAAAGTGCTCCACATGTTAGATTTATGTATGCACAGGAATGTTCTGTATTCATTAAAACAATTAAAATCTTAGTTTCCAATTTTTAGAAAAAAATGTTGGTTTAAGAGTGTGTAAAGTTTAATTCATAATTAAAAACAAGAAAATTCAAATAATTACATAGAGCTGAAATCTTACATGATTCAATGTATTTCCACTTGAGGTGTCTTAAGATCTCACATGAGAATACAAATATCTTTCCATATTTGATGAATTTATGAGATTTCAGAGGCTTGCAGATACTACCTATGACTGTAGGATCATAGTGCACGTGAGATTAGTGTTGGCAGTCCACATCATATTGCAGTACTTTGCATTTTGTTCTGTAATGTAATCAGTGTACAGACTGATGAGTATTGAAGAAATGTTTTTGTAAACAACCACTTGCCATCTCTTCCATTTGGAAAAGAAGTCCTTTAATGATGAAAGAGAGAAAGAAACAGGGAAGGAAGGGGAGGGGGGGGAAAGAAAGAGAGAAAGTTTACTTTTGTAATACAGTTATTGCAAGAGCAAAATAAAAAAAGAGCTTAAGGTAAAAACACACTAAATTTAGAGTCCAAAGGGATGAGATTTTGGTGGTAGTGCGACATGGATTTTTTTTCCATTTTTAAAAAATCACTCAATTAAATTGACCTAGACTCAACACACACACACACACACACACACACACACACACCTCCCTATAAGGATTGGAAATATATTTTTATTTTGAAAAAGTATACAACATATAAAAGTGAAATGTGAACTTACAAATGTATACTGTATGTAACTATTATTACCATTGTTTCTATCCTATATTCTATTCTATTGATATTCAATTATTGCTATGCTTGCTGATGGCTTCATAGCTTGAAAAATGCATGTTTCCTCCTGTCTTGTCCCATACTTGTTTAAAGGTTGCAGATTTATTGACTACTCTACCATGCTGATGTTGAGGAAGAGTCTAAAATGGGAAGGGAAGAAGGCAGCACAAGTACCTGCAATTGTTCTAAACGGCTTGCTTTCATGCACTGCAAATAGACAGTAAAAATAATTTAGTTTCTCTTATTGTTATTGATGGTTGTCTTATTGTTATGGTTGTCTAATTCCATTTGTTTGTTTGTATCCTGCCTTAATTTTATTTTATTTATTTATTTATTTATCAACATTTCTATACCGCCCCATCTCCCGTAGGACTCGGGGCGGTGTACAGC
>JANHFJ010382128.1:0-16993 GCA_032468195.1 Cerberus rynchops
AAGTGGGGTGGGGGGGGTGGGGGGGAAGGCGGCCTGTGATGAGCAAAGAGCGAAAGACAATTAATTAGAAGTGAAAGACGGCTAACAGACAGGCAGCTGCCTCGAGAACCCAAATACCATGGCGAACATTTAAACTGCCCATGTGAATAAAAGGCCAGTTCCCCCCCCCCCCCCAAATGCAACAGAGAGGATGGATTTCAGGTTGAACCCACGGATATCTTGGAGGATTAAATCATGGTTGAAAATCATCGAACGGAGGGGGGTGGAGAAAGGAGAGGATCGGATCGATTTTGCTCATTGATTTTGGTGGCTTTCCCTTCTTCTGGAAGGTTTAAATCTCCCGGAATGGCCTTCGGTGCCACCTGCTTTTCTTCAACAATTACAACATATTCTGTTTGTTGCTAAACAGAGTCTTTACAAGTCCTTGGAGGGTGATCTGAAAACCTTCCTTACTGCAGCCTGTGTGGCTTGCAAAATGATAGCGGTCGAGGAGAGACGCTTATTTTGGCCTGTGGAGCTGGTTGTAGGAATGCAGAATGGGGCAGGAAGGTCATTCAAGGCCATCAAGACCGACTTAAAATGACCCCTCTAGAGATAAGGGTTGGAAAAACTGGCTTTTGAGTCCTCTTTGGAAGAGCAAGGAGCAATATTTTTCTCCCGCAGAGGAAAACCAAGCGTAGAGGATGTCAACGAAGAAAAGATAGTTCCCGTAATAGCTAAAATAGAGACAGTTTGGTCTAGTTGTTAAGGTACCAGGCTGGAAAACAGGAAACTGAGTTCAACTCCCGCTTTAGCCATGGAAATCAGCTGGGTGACTTTGAGCCAATAACCAGAAAACTCTGGTTTGAGTCCCACCTTGGCATGTAAGTCATCCAGGTGACTTTGAGCCAGTCTGTCTCTCACTCGCTCTCAGCCAAACCCACCTCACAGGTTTGTTGTGGAGAAAATAGGAAAATGTGTTGGATAGGTTTGCCACTTTGAGTTATTTGTAAAAATAATAAAGGCAGGATATAAATAAATAAATAGAAATAAAAATGCTATCATCCCTAATGCTTCCCACATTCTGGAAGGAGCTCGTTCTGTAAGCTATACTTAGTCTCTGGAAATGGAATTGCATACCAATTGAAGTAACAAACTATAATAAATAAACTAAAGTTAATGCAGGGCACGCTGTACTGTTTATATATTTACTGGACAATCTGCCCTGCTGGGTTATCATTTCAAAGATATTTCCTTAACGAAACAGAAAAACAGAATGAGCAAGAACGATTTCCTGCCGCCTTCCCCAGTGTCTGTGATAGCTTTAAATTATGTGACTTTATGAAAGGTAAGGCAGGTCTTGATCTACTTGATCTCTGACAGCCGAAGGAGAAGCTGATTTACCTTCAGAGTGGAAAACGGATGGGTAAAGATTAAAGTATACGGGAAGTCCTCGGCTTACATTTCTTCGACGAAACAAATGCACACACGGAATGCAAATGATGGTGTCCATCGGACGAAAGACGAAGTCAGCAGCACGTCGGCCCCACAGAAAAAGCTCCACTAAAAATAAGTATCTTTGTCTTCTAGCAGAAAGAGGGCAGATGTCAAAGTATCCCCTTGGGCAGAAAATTCCAGAACTGTTACTCTGTGCTCCTGGAAAATGCGCCTCTGATGCATGTGGGGCCGGGGGAAAGGACTTCCTGTCCTTAAAACACATCCATGTGGGAATATGTTGTCTTTCAACTAGCTTGGTCTCAAGCCAGATAGGCCTTTTGTGAACCATAATCGGCGTTTTTAATTGGGCCTGGAAATAAATGGTGGTGAGGTGAAATAATTTCCATCCCATCTCCGTTTTCGAACCAAACATCGGGCCTGCTGCCTCAACACGTCGCGTGTCATTTGTAAAACGGGCTGGTCCTGCTCAGCTTTAAAAAAAAAAATGGTTGTAATCAAAGCTACCAGTAGCTTCTGGAACCATCTGCAGATGTTCCCTTTCAACAAGCTGGAAGATAGTTGATGGAGTCTCCAGATGGTTGAGGTCAACGCTACATTTATCCCAGCAATCCTCTGTTTTCGGGCCTTCCATCTTTTGCCGGAGGCCTCCTTGATAAATTGGCTTTCACGCGTGCTCTAAACTGTACAACTTTTTCATCTGAATTCGGAAGATGGCCTCTCCTTCTTTGAGTTTGAGTTTCTTGGTTTTAGTGAAAAAAATTGCAGACACATTTTTTTTTTCTTTGGGCAAAGTTCTCCTTGGTGAATTAGGTTCCCATGTGAATTTTCACCTAAAATTCAGGATAGTGATCTCTCCTCATCATTGCATTTGAATTTCTTGGATTTTGGCAAGAACATGGTTTAGTGAGTCTCGCTTGCAGTGGGGTGACGCGGGCCCAAATTTCTTTTCATAAAAGAATAACTTTATTTTTGCCTGAGTGAAACTTCTGGGGCTTTGTTCTTTTGGAACCTGCCTAGAGATCCCCGCTGATCCTTTGTGGGATCTGATTGAGCTGTTAGGGCAGGCCAAAGGAACCCCTTGACCCAGTCCTTCATCTGAAACCACCAAGACCAAGGAGAACTTTCTTCCAAGTTGCCCAGAGGTCATTTTGTGCCTGACAAGATTTGAATGCAGAGGACAGTGGATTAGACTTGGAGAAAGTCAAAGGTTAAGCAAGAGCATTTAAAAGTCAGTAAAGAGCTGGAATTGAAATATTTCGACACTGACAGGCAGAAGAATAGAGGCAGACAAGTGGCAAATTTAGGTTTGGGAAATTTCTCCTTAGTTCTAGATTGCTTCTCTCCTTGATTAATTTCTATTTTTTGCTTCTTATCCTGCCTTCAGGTGCTTTGGAGAATAGGTTGACCCCCTCTTCTTTGTGGCAGCCCCTTAAATATTGGAACACTGCTATCATGTCACCCTTAATCCTTCTTTTCCTTAAACTAGACATACTCAATTCCTGCAACAGTTCTTTATTTATTTCAGCCTCCAGTCCCCTAATCATATTTGTTGTTCTTCTCTGCATTCTTTCCAGAGTGTCATCCTTGATTATAGTGGCTATAATTTTTTTAAGTGTGGTCTTACTGAGGCGTTATAAAGTGGTACTAACACTTCGTGTGATCTTGATTCTATCCCAGCCGGTTTTCATGTCTAAGGTAGGACTAGAACTCACTGTCTTCTGGTCATTGCCCCAAAGTCACCCAGCTAGTTTTCATGTTTAATGTGGGACTAGAACTCACTGTCTCCTAGTAATTCATCCAACGTCATCCAGCTAGCTTTTATGCCTAAAGTGGGACTAGAACTCACTGTCTCCTGGTGATTAGCCCCAAATCACTCAGCTAGCTTTCACTAAGCTGGGACCTGAACTCACAATCTCCTGTTTTTAGCCTGGTGCCTTAACCACTACTGGACCAAACTTAAAACCATTTTAAAGCATTGTGCCTTGTGAGCTGGATCCCAGTTGGAGACTTCTTTCTCTCTATTTATAGGCAGAGGTAAATGTAAAGGTAAAGGCTCCCCTCGCACATACCTGCTAGTCGTTTCTGACTCTAGGAGGCAGTGCTCATCTCACTTTCTAAGCTGAAGAACCAGCACTGTTTTGATAACGATTCTGTGGTCATGTGGCCGGCATGACTAAATGCCAAAGGCACATGGAACGCTGTTCCCTTCCTACCAAGGTGGTCTTTTTATTTTACTACTTGCATTTTTTACATGATTTCGAACTGCTAGGTTGTCAGAAGCTCAGGCAAGTAATGGGAACTCACTCCGTTACATGGCGCTAGGGATTCGAACCGCCGAACTTTCTGATCAACAAACAAGCTCAGCATCTTAGCCACTAAGCCACCACATCCCTATAGGCAGAGGACAACCTGCCAAAGACTTGATTTCTGTCCACCACCTATTTTTTGTAGGTAGCGTATCTCTGCGGTCTAGGAAACTACATAGTTTAGAAGTCAGGCAGTGGTTCTTAGGGGAGGTCCAGCAGCAGAATGTACATTTCCGTGTAGAATTTGCAACTTGCCCACAGCTGTCTTCTAAGCCTGGAAGGCTGGAGCGTTCATATGAGGTCATAAGGCTTCGCTAAGTCAGCTAAAACCACTTGGTTTTATTGTTTGTGTATGGTTTGTTTGTTTTTTTGGTCTTTTAGCCTAAACTCTGTCTCTCCCACTCAAAAGCTGTTTAAGCACCTTGCATAGAAGAAATTTCATCCAGGGCTATGTGTCTCTGTGTGCGTGGGTGTGTGGGTCTGTTTAATCTCTCTAAACATCTCTTGTTCTGATCTCTTGACATTGCTCCGCTTCTAAGGAAAGATGAGTCAAGAAACTTTCACAAGAAACATCCCTTCCCTAAACCAACCGTTCTCGAATGGAAGACAATAAAGAGAGAATGAGAAATGTCAACACGGACCATTTCCTGCCCATCTTAAACATCTATCTGGAGGTTAGCGGGTAGAGAAAACTGCAGTGGAAGAAGAACGGTGGTGGAAGATTAAATATTGAGTTAGGTCAAACTGCTAAGAAGTTACGCCACACATGTTGTAGGTCAGTGGGGTTTCACTCCGCTAGAATATTCTCATGAAAGGTCAGCTTATAAGAGCCAAAATGTTTCGAGGCAAAGGCAGAATGGGTTGTGGACCACAAAGAATTTATGTATTTATTTATGTAAATGTCCAACTTGTACCTAGGGCAGGGGTGCGCAACTGTGGCCCCTTTACAACCTGTGGACTTCAATTCCCAGAATTCCCGAGCCAGCTTAGCTGCCTGAAGAATTCTGGGATTTGAAGTCCACAGCTCATAAAGGGGCCACCGTTGCCCACCCCTGATCTAGGGGGATCCAAAAAATTACTTCTGGAATTCCAGCAGCAGCTTTTAACTTTTCAGAAATATCCCACGGAAACTTGGAAGCGTTGATTGATGGAAAACGAATCAAGAAGAGATCCAACCATGAACTAAAAGAGAAATTTCCTGACAGTGAGGACAATTAATCAATAGAATGCCTTGCCTCCAGAAGTTGGGTCTGTTTCTTTACTGGAGGGTTTTAAGAGGAGATTGGACAATCCTTTGTCTGAGATGGTATAAGGTCTCCTCCCTGAGCAGGGGGTTGGAGTAGAAGACCTCCAAGGTCCCTTCCAACTCTGTTATTCTGTATTCATTTGTCCTCCTTGTTCTCCATCCTCCCCCTAACCCCACAGAGCTCTGTGTGACAGCATTCCTTCACGGATGGTCCTTGAAGGCCACGCATCTCACCAAGGTTCCTCTATAGTATAACCACAGTTTCCTGGACTAGCCACAAGGAATTTTATGCTAGAAGATGTACTAACCCTGATGGCCTCCTTCCCATGACATATTAAGCCCAAATTAAATGAGGTTCATTATGTTCCCAGCCAATACATTCATTCTTCTTTAGCATGACCCAACGCAGGAAAACAATAAAAGTGACATGAGGGAATGGAAGTGTTCATCAGTGAATCCCTCAACTTTGCTTTTCCTGACGCAGACAGCTGATCATTATTTATGTGCAGAGCGCAGCAGCCTCGCCATGGCTTCAGCAGCTCCATTTATTCTGTGGCATGTGGCATGAAATTAACAAGCGATTCTCTTGTGTTTCAGTGGCGCTGGATTTATGTTAAACAGAAATAATGAGAAAGACTGGTGAGGTAGAGGGTGGGTGGGTTGAAGAGAGAAGGAGGGACTGGAGCAGCCGAGAGAAGGAAGCAGGCAGATGTGGCTCTGTCTGTCAAAGAGACAGCCTTTTTGGAGAAGTCGAAGACGGGTGTCCTTTGTTCTCCTTTCCTCTGGCTGCAATGCTGATGGACTGCCTGAGAGATCACGAACTCTTCCCCATGGGAGAAACAGGTTCTAAGTTAAACAGCAGCCAGTTTTGAATAGTGACAGCACTTAGACTCATATATCACTTCATAGTGCTTTACAGCCCTCTCTAAGCAGTTTACAGAGTCAGCATATTGCCCCACCCACCAATCCTCATTTTACCAACCTTGGAAGGTTGGAAGGCTGAGTCAACCTTAAGCCGGTCAGGACCGAACTGCTGGAAGTGAGTTAGCCTGCAATATTGCACTCTAACACTGAGCCACCACCACCAGTCATTCTCCAATTCACGCCCATCCCTACGGATTTAGTGAGTTCATCTTGGCAATTTATTTGGGGAGGAGGAAGACAGCTGTATTGCAAATGCAGATGAGGGAATAGAAACAGGTTTTCCTGGGCTTCAAATGGAAAGCCTGACTCCCCAAAAATCAGACTGCAACAACAGATTCCAAGATTGAGGGTGCAGAAACAGATGTCATGGCTTTAACATGCCCTTAGATCCTTTGGCAGGAGGATTGGAATGGCAGATATAATTCCACCATGCCTGCAAGGTTGCCGGAATGCCCTGGGCATATGCTGATGGAATGGCATTGGCTGCCATGGAATATAATTATGGGGACATCCATGGGGAGCAAAGGAAAAGGAGCTAATCCATTATCTGCTGGCTTTTCTTTATGTATTCAATACAATTTAAAACTTGTCCCCATCCTGATGGACTCGGAGCAGCAAAGAAGAAACACAAAGTCTGTCAGCCAGCTCCACAAAAGTAAAATGGACACAGGTAGTCTTCGACTTACCACAGTTCATTTAGTGACTGTTCAAAGTTATAAAGGCACTGTTAAAAAGGACGTATGACCATTTTTCACACTTACAACTGTTGCTTCATCTTCATAGTCACACGATCAAAATTCAACTGATTCATATTTATGACAGTTGCCGTATCCCAGGGTCATGGGATCAGCTTTTTGTGACCTTCTGACAAGCAAAGTCAATAAGGAAGCCAGATTCACTTAACAACTCTGTTAGTAACTTATCAACTGCAGTGGTTCACTTAACAACTGTGGCAATAAAAGTCCTAAAATGGGGCAAAACTCACTTAACAAATGTCTCATTTAACAACAGAATTTGGGGTTCAGTTGTGGTAAGTTGAGGACTACTTACAATGATTTCTCCCTCTTTTTTTCCATTAACTGCAAGAAGGACAATATAATTTAGGAAAGTCCCATTCCATATCTCTCGAAGACCAAAGTTATGGGAGGGGAGGGGCACAGGTTAAGATCTGTTATTAGGTACCTTTTCCCCGTTATACCTATTAGCTGTTGAGTAACTTTTTTTTAAGGCAGGATTTAGCCTACTAAAGTTCTTTACTATTCAGCACTCATTGCTATCACACAAAGAGGGAAATACTACTATAAAACTGGAACAACTAAGGGTGATTGAAGTCTGTCTGAATCACAGGCTCAGAACAGTATCATCCTACACATCAGCAAAAAAAAAAAAAAATCAGAACACCAAATCCAAGTTGGGTGGAAATGATCTTGTAGACGACCCTCACTTTGTCAATAACCTAGGAGTACTCATCTCAAATGATCTAAGCCCCACTGTAACAGCAGTGCCAAAAAGGCATGAAGAGTTGTTAACCTAATCTTGCAAAGCTTCTTCTCTGGTAACATTGTATTGCTAACTAGGGCATACAAAACCTTCACCAGACCAATTCTTGAATACAGCTCATCCGCCTAGAATCCACACTGTATATCAGATATTAACATGATTGACCAGGTCCAGAGGTATTTCATGAGAAAAGTACTCCACTCCTCTACTCACAATAGAATCCCTTATGCCACCAGACTTGAAATTCTGAGCTTGGACAATCTGGAACTGCACTGCCTGCAGTCTGATCTAAGGATAGTAGACAAAATTGTTTGTTACAATGTTTTACCTGTCAGTGACTCCTTCAGCTTCAACCACAATAATGTACAGGCAAACCATTGATACAAACTCATGGTAAAGCACTGCAAACTTGATTGCAGAATATACAACTTCAGCAACAGAGTGGTCAATGCCTGGAATGCTCTACCTGACTCCATGGTTACAGGCTCAAAATCTCATAGCTTCAACCTCAAACTGTTTACTGTGGACTTCACTCCATTCCTAAATGGGGTGTACATAAGTGTACCAGTATTCCTACCATCCCTGTCTTACTGTCTCCATTTATCCATACTTACTTCCTTTGTTTATGTTTATATTTTTATCTATACCTGCTATCTTGTACATGTTTGACAAATAAAATAAATTAATTAATAATAAACCTATGTGATTCATCCAACTTAATATTGCTCCTCCCCCCCCCAAAAAAAACCCAAGATACTGGAATGGAGAAAAGAAACAATTAATCAAATATGGAAAAGGCTGAAAATAGCTTGCTTTTTAAAAAAATCTGAAATACTTTATCATGCTCATTAACCAGCACAAAGAAAACTGATTGGTGACTCTCCAAAAGTGAAGGGAGAATATCAGAACCAAAGAATCAATAATCACTCTCTTGAGTGACGTATCATGCAGCAGCAGGTCAAAATAAAGAAAATCTAGAGTCAATTCCAGACATTTAGTATTTTTGGCACTGTGCTACTCATTGTTTGTCATTGTCTTCTTCCAGGAAGGTTTTTCAATTTGCCATTTTAGTTGACAACTCAGGGACTTCATAGTGATCCCACATTTAAGTACTAATCTGGAAAATAAAGGAAAAGGAATAAATTGTAAGACATATTTTTATTAACCTTTTGCTCCCTATTCTGAAAGAAAAATGTAAGATAGAGCTGAGAGGGATCACTGATCACTAATGTCCTGAACAAATCTTGATTACTTACATTTCTGAGTAGGTTTGAACTGTGTATTTTCTTATATCTCTTTTGAAACTGATTCTATTTATTGGAAATTAAGAATTTGAAATGTTTCTAAATATCTCTAAGAAATGTTCTTATCCTATCATGATCTCCTTGAAATGAAGAAATTCTTTAGGAAATAAACATTAGTAATCAATAGTCTATAGCAAATTGGGGCTTTCAAATTGTTCTGTGGTTTCAATAGACAAAGTCATTTCCCTCATCCATCACCCAAAAATGCCTCAAATACACAAGAAGTAGTAGTAGCACCTTTTCTTAGGAAAAATGGAGAATCAGAGTTTGACATCTGAGATTAAAAATCCCATAAATCCTCAAAATTCATTACAATCCAATTCTGTGTATATCTGAAATGTAGGCAATGAAAGGTAAGTCATTAAGAATTGTTTAAACACATGTTTCATAGCCAGAAAAAGTTCTAAAGATCCTGATGCTTACTTACTTTTTTTTTTTAATATTCTAAGGAAATGAATACAATAAAATTCTTGGGTAACTGAAGGGACAGCAGACTGCATGGCTTCAGCCAAGAACACTGTGCAGGAACAGATATGTATAGAATAGAATAGAATAGAATAGAATAGAATAGAATAGAATAGAATAGAATAGAATAGAATAGAGATTTGGAAGGGACCTTGGAGGTCTTCTAGTCCAACCCTCTGCTTAGGCAGGAAACCCTATATCATTTCAGACAAATGGTTGTCCAATGTTTTCTTAAATACTTCCAATGTTGGAGAATTCACAGCTTATGGAGGTAAATTGTTCCACTAGTTAATTGTTCTAATTGTTGGGAAATTTCTTATTAGTTCTAGGTTACTTCTCTCCTTGATTAGTTTCCATCCATTGCTTCTTGTCCTGCCCTCAGGTGCTTTGGAGAATACCTTGACTATTTCTTCTTTGTGGTAATCCCTGAGATATTGACATACAAGAATATAGACATACTAGTTTTGGAGGCTCATTCAATTTTGCTGCACACATGTTGTGCATTGACAATAAAGGATTGAATAATTGAATAATAATTGAATAGTTTTTATTATAATAATTATGTGATTAATATGTAGCTAGTATTGCTTATTTATCTTGCCAAAGTACAGTTGTTTCTTTCACTTACATCTCATACTTCTTGAAATAATGAGGATAGAGAGATCATAATCAGAATATACATAAAGTATACTATATTCATAAATAGTTATATTCTGTCTGTTTTATGAGATTACATTTTTTCTTAAATATGTTTGAAAAATAGCTGCAACTTATGCATGTTTAGCACCCACAGTTACAGCCACTCAAATTTTCAAATATTCATGGTGATTCTCTTTGATAGATCAGGATAGATGTTCTGTTCATGACTGACTATAGCTAAATCTCCAGAAACATGTAAGAACTATCCTTTGGCTCCTTCATATATATTTCAGAATATTTACAATCCCCAAATACAGCATTTTTCCATACAATTATTTCTTAGTATATATGATACTGTATATAGGAATAAGAGATACATAACTTTCAGCAGCAACAACAAAAAAACCACTTTCAGTTGAACAGCTGTTATGTTGACTATTGATTCAGTATTAACAACACATAGTTAGAATTAATATTTGATATAGTGGGCCTCAGGCAATTAGTATTTTACATCTTTTAGATCTTCATTGCTTTCATTTTCTCTGTATTCAAAGTTCTTTTTCTCGTTTTTATTTATTTTTTATTTGTATCCTATCTTTAATATTTTTACAAATAATTCAAGATGATGAACATATTCACTATGCCTTCCTCCTCCTATATTCCCCACAACAACTACTCTGAAAGGTGGATTGGGCTGAGAGAATGACTGGCCCCAAATAATCCAGCCTTTCATAGCTAAAGTGGCACTTGAACTCATGGTCTCCCACTTACTAGTTTGTGCCTTAACCACTCAACCAAACTGACTCTATATTTCCAAGCTTTTTTTCTCCCCCTATACAGGGAGTCCTTTTTAACAGCTATAGCAGACAGGCAACAGATTGGCAACTTCATTATTAACTGAAGAAGTTATTGTGTGAAAACACAACTGTGCTTATGATCTTATTTCAGCATTCCTTTGTTTTACATCAAGTGAAGGATTGGCCATAAAACTACATCTTTGTCAATATTTCAACTGAAAATGGGCACTAAATAAGGTAGTTGCTAAATGAGGAATACTATAATATTTTCAAATTTCCCTGCATTCCCTTGAAAGAATGCAATGAAAGGAAAAGTAACAACTTTTTTTTACTAGTTACAGAGTTAGCAAATTTGTGGTGATATCAAAATCTCAGGCAATCTCTATCTGCCTGTCTGTCTGTCTGTCTGCCTTCTCTGTCTCTATCTCTGTGTCTCCTTCTGGTTAGCACAAGAAACAAGAAAACTTAATTGGCAATATGCATCATCCCCAATGTTTATTAACTAACACTTACTAGGATACTTTTTAAGTTACATTTACTGGAGTTCAGGCAAGCAGGACATCTGTATTGAGAGAGAGAGAGAGAGAGAGAGATTTTTCAAAAAAATAATTCAGAATTATTAATTACAATAATTAATTATTAATTATTAATTACAATAATTCAACATTACAAAACCCAGAACTAAAGCTGGGTTTTGTAATGTTGTACCACAATGCAGCTTTTGTAATTTTTACACCATCACAGTTTGTACACAAATGTTGTACCTATGATGTGGCTTAAAATGGTTTCTATTTGAGGATAGAATTAAAAGAGAGTGAAACATATTTTAGTATAATAAACTTTGTGGTTAATATTTAACTTATGTCTCTTGTTTATCTTGCCAAAGTGCCATTTTATCTTTCACTTACATCTTATACTTCTTGGAATTAAGAGCATAAAAGGTCATATTCAGTTCTTATGTGCATAAGCAGGACATTTACAGCTTTCTTCCATGAAAGGTATGCTATTTCTTACTTTTTAAAAAGATACAATTTAAAATGATTGAGCAGGGTTTTTAAAAGTGAGGGTACATTTTGCATTATTATAAGCCAATGTTATAATATAATAAATTAAACAAATTGCTCTATTCATTTCTTGTTTCTCTTTCAAATTATATGGAATTGAATTGGCACATTACACAATTAAATAGTAGCAGTTAGTATAATACTGAATACATGGTTGAAATTGTTAAATTACATAAAGTTAAAATTGATTATGGATTATTTCTTAAATTTCCTTAATGAAAGATTTATTAATGTCATGCTTTTGTACATTAATTAATCATAAAGATTTAATGTAGCCAAGATTAAACATTCTAAATCCTGCTATGCTGAAGAACATTAAATATATAGCTAAATTTTCTGAGTTGAAAAAAAAAATGATTTGAAACTTTCAGATTTATTTGGCTCATGATTTCCACAACAGATAGGAGAACTATATATGAATGCATCCGATTTAGTATCATTTACAAGAGATAAATGTTTACTTCTTATTGTATTAAAAAAAATTCAGTGCACTGAAAATAATAAAAACTGGAAAAAAAGGATAGGGATTTTCAGATATTAGAGCTGTTTTCATATATATAATTAAACAGTTGGAAAGAATGAATTTTAAAAGATTAAAAACTACTGTTAAACCTCTTTTATGATTGCCCAATATTTCTTATTTAATGTTGAAAAATATTTAAAAAGGGAGGGTTCTTATTTACACTTCTGACTATATCTGAAAAACCAGAATAGCACCTGATAGGACCACATAGTACTTTTTTTTTCAAATAAAGAACCAGAACTGAGTTAGCAGGCTCAGCAGTTTCCTGGAGCTTCAGAGTATTAAAAGCTGTTTGGCACATTCTGTATTGGTGAGGAATGAAAATGGAAGGGAATTGATTTCCTACAAGAGAACACTGTTAAATTAAAGAGAAATTATTCTCATAAAATATCATATACTCACACAAATACCTTCCAATATTTCAGATGTAGTTGACAAGTATTCATTGTAAATAAATAACTTTGATTGTTTTCCATTAGTTCTATAGCAGGTTGTAAAATATATCACCTTTATTTAATAAATAACAAAAAATAACACACTTCATAGCATCACATTGCATATAAATTATGGGATTAGGAGGAGAAAACCCACTCAGAGTTGCTTAGTTAAGTTGGGCGGCTATAGAAATTAAATAAACAAACAAATAAATAAAAAAGAATGAACCTTTAAGCACAATTTAACCCAGCATAAAAGTTTCAGATTGCTAATAAGAAAAAAAATCTTGTCTCCAAGAGCAGAGGTAAAACTAGGTATTTCAATCTAAACAGTATTTAACTATGTTTATTAATAACATTGTTAATTTATTTATAATTCTGACTAAATATGCATTCTACGATCTGCACTTTAGTGTAGAAAGTATCAATTAGATAAATTCACAACAAGGAAGGCATATGTAATTCTGAAGAAGATAAAGAAATTAATGGTGTAGAGATAAATGTAATGAAACAGCCCAATAATTCAAAGAAGATGAGTTGTTTTGAGATGTTTCACAGGAGAAAGATAGTACTTGCAATTGAAAATTTAAGTCAGGTAATGGTTAGAATTTTGAACTATATGGGTTTTTGTTTCAAAATTTATATGTATAAGGAAAAGAGCCTCAAACTCAAATTACTTGTTGGGATTCCTTGCATTTCAGATCAGAGCTGCTGAAAAATATGAGACCCCATAAAAGTAAAGAAATACTCTATTTCATCATAATCCTGTTATTTAAGTTTCCCATGACAGGTAATATATGAAGAAAACTTTCAATAATGTGATATTTTCTGATAGAAATATTTGTATGCATGTTTTCATCACTTAGGGCTTCTATAATCCCACTGCTTTGCAATAGATGAAACCTTGATTTTATATGCCTAACTTATTTTCAGTGCTGGCAATGGGAGATAATATAATGTATATGCAAAGTTGCCATTATTCAGAAAGTGTTCCTTATAGGAATATTTGTTTTCATTCTAAAATTTTGAATAACAGGAATTTAGATGCCCAAAATGAAATTCCTGCAGTTACTGTTGCATTCACCAAGCCATCTAATGCATTCTGCATATAATGGAATGCTCAGTCTATTGGAAAACATGGTTTGGAAATAAAAGATAGATTCTAGTTAAGCACCTTATTCATCAATCATCACTTCTTATTCACAATATTTTATATGTTATCCCAATGCATATATCTTCTGTTTGTAACTTTCTCATACTTTTGTTGCAACTGCTCTTTCATTTTTTAATTTTAACATTCAGTTAAAGAGGAAAAAAAAATTAGCTGGTAATTAGCAAAGCCAAAAGACTTTTGCCCAGAAGGAAATTTATGAAATGTTTCCAACTATTGAATCAAGCATCATTCTTTCTAATATCTTATTAGCACAGTTATTTACAGAGAAAAAGTATATTAAAGTATAGAGTTAATTTAATAGACGTTCAAACTCAAATATGAAATGCTTCAGGATTAGTTTATTATATATTAAAAAAACTAATTGTAATTCTTTTTTTCAGACAATTTTGAGTTGAGTTCCGTACCATCTGTTACTGGAAATGTGGGCCAAGATGTTGTTCTACCATGCCATATCAACTTTAAGTCTCAAGATATACTTATAGAAATTAAATGGGACAAAATAACCAATCATACTATTGAGAACATATATCAGTTTATACTACCTATTGGTGAGGAAATATATAAACAGGAGTATAAAGCTAGAGCCGTCATTTTCAAAGAAGGACTGGACACTGGAAATGTCTCCTTAAAGCTGAAAAACATCCAGATGTCTGATGAAGGAAAGTACAGTTGCTTTGTCAAGTCCAGTGACTGGACTGATCAGATCCAAATACTTCTATATAATGAAAATTCTGGAGGTATACAATATAATAAAATAAAAATAAAATTATTAGTAGCTGAGTTATTGTTTCACTGTGAAGGGAACTCTGCCTTTGAAAAATCCCCATTTTTGTTCTCAGGAGAAATTTTCAGCAATTATTTGCACAGTTGATTTGCGTATTAGTTTAGAAGAGATATTTGAAAGGCCATGTATGCCCAAACAGTATCTGAGAGGCACAGTTATTCCCCCCAAGTCTCCCATTCTAGTAATATTCCCTTCAGTTCCTCTAAATAATATGCATATTCTTTAGAATTTTTAAAGTAATTCTGTTTGTGTCTAGTATTTAAAAAGCAATGTCTCTGAAAATTGAGAAACAATCAATTATTGCATATTGTGTTCTAAAGAAAAATGTTTTCAAAATATGATGGAGAGGGAAGTGGAGAAGAGACGATAGGGGAGGAGAGGAAAAGGGAGGAGAGAGAAGTAGAGGGAGGTAGAGTAGGGAAAGGAGAGAGGGAAGCAGAAGCTAGGAGAGGAGATGGAGAGAGGGAAAGAGAGGGAAGTGGAGGGAAGGGAGGAGGAGGGAAAAGGCAAGGAGGGGGAAGTGGAGGGGAGGAGAGGAGAAGGAAAGGAAAGGGAAGTGGAGGGGAGAGGGGAAGCGAAGGAAGGAGATCAAAAACTATGACAATATTATGCATTTAAAAGAGAGTTTAATGTATGATTAAGAGAATACTGGTTATAATCAGGATGCATAATACAATGTATAGTTAAAAAGGGACTGAATACAGCCAGTACACTGCCATTGCAAAACTGAAAATATCATGTAGCATAAAGTAAAATGTATAATAAAAATAGTTATAAAAAGTATATGATGGAAAAACACAAACATTTATCAATTATTCAGCAAATAAAATACATCAAGAAAAGGTAACATTTTTAAATTCAGCATCTTACACCTGCTTTTTGAAGAAATAATCCAGATTTGGGGAAATCATACCCTAAATGGATTTCCTTAGAACTCTACTTTAGCTAATTATAGATATTGTATTAAACAAAAATTGATACACATATTTTATTCAATTATACCGTGTGACAGAAAAAAAACATTCTTCTTCAAGGACAATTTACCTCAATATCTTCTCAGACTACATAATTTATTAACTAAGTTATCTGAAAAGGGTATAAAATTAGATTTATAAACAGATAATTGGTCTGGAATGGGGTATTTAGGCCATGAAATCCAATCTCTAATTAAGGAAAAGAGTGAAAATTTAATCATGCTAGATAAATGGCTGTCCAATCTCTGTTTGAAACATGCAATAAAAGGGAAGCAAGAATTCCTCCAGGGATTTGGACTTTTATTAACCTGTTTTACTGTTAAGGAATTTTTCATAGCATTAATTCAAAAGTTACTTTTTTGTAACCCCAAAATAGCAATAGCACTTATATATACCGCTTTATAGTGCTTTCCAGCCCTCACTAAGTGGTTTGCAGAATCAGCATATTGCCCCCAACAGTTATCATTTTACCCACCTCAGAAGGATAGAAGGCTGAATCAATCTTGAGCCTGGTGGGATTTGAACCAGCAGACAGCAGAAGTAACAAAAATCTTGTTAATAAGCCCAGCACTTTAATATGGTAGAGAGCAAATCTTTGGAATCTATTGTGTAGTGCTATTTTCTAGGCCCATTTTCTCAAGGCAAAGTTTTCACTGATTCCCTTGTAGTTTCCAGGCCCCCTGATCGTCCTTTTTGCTCTTTTCTGAACCTGTCCAGTTTCCCTGAAGTTTTAAAAAAGATTGGTAGGCTGATTTTATAGGTTGACAGGGAACAGAGCTGCTGAGATCAAAGAGTTCTCAAGCCTTCTATATTCAATTATCTTTTTTCTTTCTAATGTTAATATTAATACCATTTGTTTTTGGACCACCAACAACAGTGCTTGAATATTTTAGAGTCGACATTTCTTTAGCTCATGTAGGTTGTAGAAGAAAATACAATCTGCATCCAATGAAAAGATAATGAAACTTAGACTGCATCCAATGAAAAGATAATGACTGAAATGTTTTTAAGATTTATCACTGGCCATGAAATTCAGAAACAAATTCTAGATCTATTTTGGTCAGCCTTAACTCACAGTCATCTGTTTTCAGGCAATTCATTTTTTCAATCTTGCTTTGAAGATTGAGCTGGATTATTTTATTTTTTAATTTGCCTTTTGATTTTCATACCTCTAAAAGTTGCCTTTTGTCTTTATTTCAGAAAGACAAAGAAACTTATTGTACATATCAGTCAGATACTAAACATGGTGCAATCTGGCAGGATTGTAGATAAAACAATACTAATGGCAGCATTTCAGCTCAGGAACAAAATCTAGTTATCTTTTGTTCAGCCTTGACTCCTTTTTTGTCATTTTTTTTTCAGGTCAACCATCAATTTCATCATGCAAGAACTGGATTCTTTATTTTTTTTGCCCCTCAATTT